>CM027118.1:45352705-45423650 GCA_015476505.1 Urochloa ruziziensis | reverse complement strand
AACTGCCTGTCAACCTCAGAAGACTTCAACTTCGAGAAAAGCTCGTCAACAGAAAGAGTCTCATAGTTTGCCGACTCCATGATCGCCTCAACCTTGGCACCCCACACGGATCTATCAAGTGCTTGCTGGAGCTTGATAGCTCGGTCATGATCCGAGTATGGGAGCACGGTAATGTTGGCTTTCATGTTGTTGACAATCGAAGTGAAACGCTGAAACAAAGCATCAACAGACTCTCCAAGCAAATGAGCAAAATTCTCATACTCCCTCCTGTACATCGAAAAAAGCCTAGCCTTGACATGGCTATCACCACCGTGGGCTACCTTGAGCTTCTGCCAGATCTGGCAAGCTAGGTCCTCGCCCAAGACACGCTCAAACTCCTCGGCAGACAAAGCACGGAACAAGTAGTCAACAGCTCTAGCGTTTGCCTCAAACCTATCCTTTGCATCCTGGGCATCTAAGTTGGTGGGATTGACATAGTTTTCATCTTTCGTCACATCCCACAGCAACTTTCCTTTGCCTCGCAAGAAAGCGCCCATACGCGCAACCCAGTTCGGGTAGTTCTTCCTATCGAAGTGCGGAGGCCCGGAACCCCGATCTTGGTACGCCATCTTTGGATCTTAGACTGGTTAGAGTCGCAAAGACCCGTAACCGGCTCTGATACCAATTGAAGGACCGAAACGGCGACCAGAGAGGGGGGGAGTGAATGGGAGCCGATAAAAATTCTTTCCAAACAATCCGGCTATTCTCCCAAAACTACTCCGAAACCTCCGAGAGCAATCTTGCCAAGATCACGTAGCCACTGTCAAGCTACTGACCCTAGGTACAAGAAACGAGCAGCGGAACTCGAACCAATCGAAACGAACACCAAAACGACTCGAAACTCGGCTCGATCTAACACACCCAGGGGGGCGGTTAAACCGGCCAGGGGGGGCGGTTAAACCGCCCGGGCCTGGGAGCCTCGGGAAAAAGTCAAAACAAAAGTGGATCTCCCAAACCGCTTGAGCTCTTGAGGCGAGATTTTGGTCAGATGATCTAGACCTCCAGTGGAGTGTTTTCCCAAAAGATCTCGGCCTTAACTCAGTACAACTCCCGGAATCGCAGATCTCGCGAAGAACACCATGACCTCGAGTTCATCCCGAAAATCTCAAATCCAGAGCGATTCTCGGCGTTTGGGGGCAAAGGATCACCAGCAAAAGAGGCACAAGGCACTCATACGTGAATCCCCCAAAGAAATCCGAGAGAAAACGCCCTAGAACAAGAAGAACGAAAATCCCCCAAAAATAGCTCCGAAAATACCCACGAAAATAGAAAAAGGAAAGGGAGCTCGGGAAATCAAATCATGGCACAAAGATGAGCAGCACAAACTCAATCACATAACCATGAATTCACCTATACAAACTAGGAATGATTCGAAGTAGTTCTAGGTGGAGGGGATGAAGGGGAAAACAAGTTCAAAGTAAACCTAAAGAGATAACTAGAGAGATAACAGCCACCAGCCCTGAAGGGGCCTATTAGTAGTCCAAGTGGTGGTGTCCTAAAGACTAAACTACCCCTAAGTGATACATACCCCTCAGGGGCAAATTTGACATTTTGATCTCAGATATTTTCCGGCTCGGGCACCTTCCACTGCAAGCTAGCTTCCCTCCGACGCAAGCCTTGCAGTCACGCCGCGTGTCCTCCGGATCGAAGCTCCTCGACGCCGTTCTTGGGCCAGCCCGGGGGGGGGGGCGGTTAAACCGGCCCTGGGGGGCGGTTAAACCGCCCCTGTCAGCCCACACAGGCCTAGCTGCCCAAGTTCGCCTCGTCGAGTCCTCGGTCCTTGGTTTTGAGGCCCAAACCAAGGGAAACCGTCCACCGATGATTTTGTGGCCAAATCACCAAACCCCGCGCGCAAACTTCGGTCGTTAGCCGCCACCTTGCGCCGGCTTCTCGTCCGCGTACGAGCTTCGGTTGTGAGCCGCTACCTCGCACCGGAACCACGTCCCCTTGCTCGTTCTTGCCAGCATGTGAACCGCACTTGATCCACCGGCCATCGGGTCCCTCGAACCAAGCCTACTTGTCTCTCCGCTCCTCGGAGGCCGCCATGGCTAAGACCTTTCGCGCCTGTTCTTCACCTGCACCAATGCAACCAAGCCGCATTCTACACCTGCAATACTTGAGCCAAGGGAAACGTCAATCCACACCACGTTGTCAATCACTCATCACACCAGGAAGCGACCATCCACCGGTCCTCGGACACACTGGGTCCTCACCTTTTCCAGGCCCGGAGTGCTAGGTGGCAGCCGATTGATTTCCTCGTTGATAGTAACGAGGTTCTGGACCGGCGTCTCGTAGATGTCGTATCCGTTGAACTCGAACATGCCGTCGTGCATCAAGTTCCGGGTGCTCCTCCGGTCGTGCTGATCCCGTTGGCGACGATGATCTTCAGAGTGAGGCTCCTGGAGTCGAGCAGTGCGAGATCCTGACGCGGTGGCTCCGTGCGGTCGTGCGGCTCTGCGAGTCGCCCGACTGGCGTTGCGTCCTCGACGCTGATTCCTGGCTTCAGTCGTCTCCTCAGCTGGAGTGACCTCATCTTCTGAGACAGGATTGGTTGGCGTTGCTGGCGCCACCATGTAGCAATATGACCCGACTCCTTCTTGCGCGAGGTAGTCTTCCTCGGACTCGGAGAAGTCGAACGCGGGCGTACAACGCTCCAAACTACTCGGAGTCAATTCTCCGAGTGATCCTAGTAGTTCCGGCTCTGTAGAGGCATCGGACACTGTGTATCCTTCCGGCAGATCGTCCAGGATTGAGGGTCCCTGTAGATCTAACTCGTAGGAGTCGCTCCCAGAGAAGTAATCATCCGTCTGGACGATGTCCTTCATCTTCTGCTTCTGAGCAAGCGCGCAAAAGCCGGGGGTCTGGACAGTAATGACCTCAGGGCTCTGGACGCGTGTTGGTTGAGCGTTTACGCTCAACGATGACTCGGCGACGCGACTCTCAGGAGCCGGATCGGAACCGAGCGATTGTAGATCTGTTCCCGACTGATTGGGCCTCGCGTTTTGCGATGGACTCAGCGGGGTAGAGTCGGCGCGATCAGATGCGATCGGACCGGACTGGGCCGTGATGGCCGAAGTCAGCGCCAGAGAGGAGACCTCCGTGGCGACCGTAGCTCCTGCCGCTTGGGTATCCAAGGCGGCGGTGATGACATCCCCGAACTGGATCTCGACTTCATCGACGTCCGGGAGGTTGCAGCTGTCCAAGATCTTGACGCGATCCATCGAGCTTACCAGATTGATCTCGGCGATATCCCCTACCTGGCGCGCCACTGTCGGTGATATTATCTCCGGCAGTCTTCCACGGGGTAGCCCACGGAAGTGATTTCTAATGCAGGGAAGATCGCAAAGATCGGAAGCAGGATGGTTAGGAGGGACAGACACAGGGGTTTATACAGGTTCGGGCCGTCGACTCGACGTAATACCCTACGTCCTGTTTTGGGGTGTTGTATTGCGTAGATTTCGCTATGAATCGAGATGTGGTGAGTTGAGTTGTTTTGGAGAGGGTCCCTGCTCGCCTTATATATCGGGGGGCAGGGTTACAAGTCGGTTTGTAGCCGATCCTATCCCTAAGAATCCTTTCCTTCTTTACAATAATTCCTATTCCAACTAGAACTTCTCCTTCCAGATCCTTCCTCCGTGCGCCGACTTGTCCCGCACGTCTTCAGGTCCAGAACGGTGGGCTGGGCCGCCCCCTTTTGGTGGGCTACCAGGCCTGCTCGTGAGGTACCCGGGTACTATATCCCCCACACCGATGTAGACTTTCACCAAGGGAGTAAGAACCTGGATATCGAATCCAAGGAACGGTAGACGCGACTAGCCTAGAACTTTTCTAACCGGATCCACCAAGGAGAAAAAGGATAAATGGGTAGAGAGCTTGACTTTAGTTAGCTACTCGTTACCCCAGACAAACTATCGATACCTAACCTGATCTGCTTCGACGGCTAGAACGGGAAGAACTCAGAACGGGGTGAGAGAGGGGTTCTTCCGGGCTCAGCACTACTGTTATGAGTACACCCGAACGTGGTGGAGTACAAAGGACGGATAGGGCTATCACCACCTGCCGCCTACCACTGCAGTTCCGTGGGGTGCAACACAACCTGAGATGACTAGCCAGCACAGGCACCACGCCTAAGCTTTCAGTCACTGACCTCCACCCAACGCGAAGGGCTATAGAGGAAACCCCAAACAAGAGTCGCTGTCACTCACGCAGACTCAGGTACCCGCAGATCAAAGATAAATATGATAACTTGCTGAAAGTAAGTTGTAAACTAGCGAAGTACTAAAGACAAGGGACCGAGGACTTACTGAAGATAACTCTTGAATATATTCCTCGGGGGCGGAAATGTTGAGACGAGGCCGAGAGAGAAATGCCGGATTCTCTCTACAAAGCTCGGCTGTCACCCGAGCAACTCACCCACTCTCTCCCTACTCTACTCTAAAGATGAGAGCACAAACTCACTAAGCTACTCTTCTCTCCTTTGGATGATTTTATGGATACTTTCTCAAGGTGAAGGAGGGTCCCTTTTATAGCTTCCAAGGGCGGTTGCAGGCGTCAAGTGTAAGCAAATACCCTGCTTAACTGCCACGCGAAGGGGGATAGGTGACGGCCTCTGGGGGAGGCCGGCCGGCCTAGGCCAGGCCGATCGGCCTGGCCTTGCTGCCCCGTGGCACCGCCTTCTTCAGGAACGCTCAGGATTGCACCCTGAGGTCGGTAACGGTTGCGTTGGATTGAAGCTGTCCGAGAATCCCATGTTGGTGGGCCCTTCAATCCATGCAAATGTAGCTTAGGCCTTTCAGGTCCTTTGGATCAAACCGACGTTGATCGCACGTCTCATGATCATCTGAGTTGTGTTTGTGATCATCTGGACCAAGGACGTGGCAAATGGCCACAGAAGGGGGCCGGCCGGCCTGGCATAGGCCGGCCGGCCTGGCTTTGTGTCAAACATGGCTCAGCTTTTGCTTGCTTGCTCCTGCACTCACAAATTATACAAAACTTGTGGAACTCATTAGAAATAATCAATTTTACTTTGTTATGAGCAAGATGAGCCTGAAATGTGACGGAATGTTCGTGGTGAAACCGTATCGTAACGACCACCAACACGCCCCCCTACCTGAACTTTGCTAGTCCCTTAGCAAAGAATGAATTAAATCACCGGGACTTTCGCAAGGTCAGGGTCATGAGCTCAAGGTATACACAAGTCATATTTCTGAGTTTTCTTTCATACCTTGGATTCTGGTGGCTAACACCCTCATCTTCATCAATTGAGTCTTAGAACAACTCATTGATTGGTCGAGCACTTCTTCCTCTTGGCATTTGGAGTTTTTGATAATTTTATAAAGAAAACGAGGCATTTCCTTGTTATTTCTCAACATCTCTCAATCACTCATAGTGTTTAGATCCTCACCTGGGCTTAGAATCAAGCCTCTCTATGTGGAGTTTTTGGAGATGTTGCTCACTCTTCTTTATTTATTTTGCGAGATCGAAGAACTTGTCTAATCATTCCTACTACTCATACATCTTGGCCAAGTGCATGTGTACTTTGATGGTTGAGTCCTTGTTCAAGCATCTTTCATCTTTCCCCTTTCTCTTTCTCTTTTTTTTCTTCTGAAGATAAGGAGTGTATCATTCCTTTCTTCATCATCTCTTTTTTTTCAGGGGGATGAGGAGCTTTCGACAATTTGGACTTTATTGATGCTCGTGTACGTGGATGGCCATGATGAACAAGATAGCACGAACGTGAAGGCAAATAATTCGAGCAAGCTCAAAATTTAGAAGGTAGCTATGTAGAAGTTTCAACTTGAACTTGGTATATGGCTTTGGATAGGACATTTCAAGTTGATGATAACAAGGGTTTCCTTAAGTTTTATTTTCAAAAATAATCTCCAAAACCTTGAATCGGATGGCTCAACTTCTCAAATCATTATATCATAAGAATCAATTAACGAGAATCAAGCAATCCTAATGAAAGTTCCAAGGCAATGAAATACATTCTCATGAAATATCACAAGTGTATCCAAGGTGTCATGCAAAGGGGTTCACTTTCATGAATTTTGATTAAAACATTATTTAGCCAGGAATTTTATTTGGATCAAAATCACGAAGGGATCAAATGTAGGGGTTACAAACCGTGTCTGGAGTCGAGTTGACGACGTTGGCCACGGGCCCAGGCCGATCGGCCCAGTAGAGGCCGGCCGGCCTGGCCTTGCAGCCAAACGTTCCGATTCAGGTTCCTCGTTCATGTGATTCGTGAGATTACGCAGTGGGCACGGGATCTCCTCGAACGGCTTGAGCAGGGGGCCGGCCGGCCTGGCCTAGGCTGGCCGGCCTGGCATTGTGCCAGGTTTGGTCGTACCTTGGCCAGCGGCCAGTACAGCTCCTGTACATCAGTTTTTCTGCGTGCTTCACTGAAAAATCAGTCCGAGGGTTTGGTTGGCACACAAGTGTGCACCAACCATTCATTTTATTCTTTTCTTTTTATAAATGAGCCTCTTCTTTCAAATGAATCAATTTATTTTATTCAAACTTAGGGAAAACAAATGTGGGGGTGCTGCATACAAGGGAAAATTGAATGAAAGAAATCTAAAAGGGAAATCTAAACTAGCACCCAAAAGTCTAAACTAATTCTAACCCTAACTACTCCTTCGGGCGGTAGAGGTGTTCATTGCCGGTTGCCTTCGCGAGGCGCTTGACCTTAGAGGCCATCGCCTTGCGAAGGATCTCGATCTTATCATCGGCCTCCATTTGCCCGATCACTGCCTCCGCCACGCGCTCATCCATGTTGTTGACCCTTAGCTGTAGCGCGGCGAGCTTCCTCCTCAGCTCCTCTACGTCCTCCTCCTCCTCCTCGTCGGACCACTCCATTAGTCCGGGAGGTCCTTGGATCGGAGGGGGCGTCATGAAACGCTTCCTCCCCTCGTCGAGCTTCTTAGGGGCTAAGAAAAGCCCCTTCCCGATGCCTGGCCCTTCCCGGCGTGGAGGGCTAGGACTTCCCGGGGTGTACTGCGGTGAGTACCCCGGTGAGGTGGAGATGAAGAGCGGCACGATCTCCTTCTTGAGCGGCGAGGAGACGGGGCGCTTCCCGATGGCCTTCTTCGGGGACAAAAGTCTCGTAGTTGGCCTTCGGGGCGTCTTGGGCTGCGAACTCCCCTGACCCTCCTCCTGAGGATCACGGAGGGAGGCTCTGCCCAAAGGCGAGCTAGAGAGGCGGCGAGGGGAGGCCGGCCGGCCTGCCCCAGGCCGATCGGCCTGGGAGAGTGGCCGCCGGGCCTCCGGCTGCGCGGCGACGACGTCGACGAACGCTGCCCTCTCAATGATTCGGACGCTGCTGGAGTTGGAGGATCTCGGTGTCCCTTTCAAGGACTCGGACGGGGAACGGCTGCCGTGAAAGGCCGAGTTGGAGTCCTGGTGGCTGGATTGCGAGGCCATGGCTGAGATCTCTCAAAGGAAGGGACGTTTCTGGAGAAGGAGGCTCGAGTGTTCTGAGGGAGAAGAAGAGCGGGGGCCTTTCGTTTTAAAACGACGCTCCTCCCTTCGAAACCCCACGGATTCTCGGAAAGGATAGCAGCGAGACTCATTCAAATGAGGAGCGTCTCGAGTCGAGCCGGTGCTGGGCCGGTCGGCCTGGGTGAGGCCGGCCGGCCTGGCCTTGTCCCGAGAGCCCATGAAATTTTTCGTGCATGCTTCCTTTGCTCTTCTACCAGAAAGTCTTTATGGTTTGGCTAGAAAAAGTTTAAGGAAAGGAAAAGGAAAATAGAAAAGGGAAATCTATCCTAGATAAGGGTCATTTTTAGGTCCCGCCCGGACCTGGACTAGGTATCTCAGTTAGCTCGTAGACGTCCATCTCTCTGAGCTCTGGCATTTCGGATTCGAGAAATATTTTCAATCTTTGGCCATTGGCCTTGCAAGTATTTCCGTCATTATCCTGGAGGGTTATCGCGCCATGATCGGCGGCATCTAAGACTCTAAAAGGACCTTCCCACTTACTTCTAAGCTTACCATGACCAAACAAGCGAATACGAGAGTTAAAGAGTAATACCTGATCTCCCGCTTTGAAATGCTTGATCTTGATGCGCTTGTCATGCCATCTCTTTATTCTTTCTTTATATAGCTTGGCGTTGTGGTAGGCCTTTTCCCTCCATTCATCCAGTTCGGCCAATTGCATTCTTCTTTTGAGTCCGGCCGTCTGGAGATCCATGTTCCACCTCTTGATCGCCCAATGGGACTTGAATTCTAGCTCAACCGGTAAGTGGCATGTCTTGCCATACACCAGTTGGTAGGGAGTCATCCCTATCGGTGTTTTGAACGCTGTTCTATATGCCCAAAGTGCTTCCGGTAATTTTCGCTTCCACCCTGTCCCCATTGCATTGACCGTCTTTTTGCAGAATGTTCTTGATTTGTTTGTTTGATGTTTCTGCTTGCCCGCTGGTCTGGGGGTGATAAGGTGTAGCCACTCGGTGGTCTACTCCTAAGTCGCTTAGGCACTTCCGGAACGTCTTGTCGATGAAGTGTGATCCTCCATCACTGATCACGACTCGGGGTACTCCAAAACGGGGAAAGATGATCTCTTCGAACATCTTCCTTGAATGTTTCGAGTTGGCTGCCGTGCACGGAAGTGCCTCCACCCATTTGGAAACATAGTCGACTGCCATAGTCGACTGCCACCAGGATATATTCACACTGCTCGGGTGCAGGGAAAGGACCCATAAAGTCTATTCCCCACACGTCGAAAATCTCCAACTGGAGGTTATTTTGCAGTGGCATAGCATCACGGGCGTTGATATTCCCGTGTCTGTGACACCTGGCACATCTCCGTACGAATTCCTTAGCGTCTCCATACATGGTTGGCCAGAAGAATCCACTCTGCCAGACCTTTGCATGGGTTCAGAAAATTCCGTAATGTCCTCCGTACGGTGATGAATGGCAACGATCAAGGATCTTATGTGTTTCCTCATGAGGGATGCATCGTCGGAGTAACCCGTCAGCACAAACCTTGAACAGATAAGGGTCATCCCAAAGGTGAAATCTGCTGAGGTAGATTAACTTCTTTTTGTCTTCTCCTGGAGGCACATATCCAGTCACCATGAAGTTTACCAAGTTTGCATACCATGGACTGGATGTGGTGACCTTGAGGAGAGTATCATCTCTGAGATAGTCATTGATCGGAAGATCCGACCCTTGAACCTGCATTCTTGAGAGATGATCTGCCACACAATTATCTGTCCCCTTCTTGTCTCGTATTTCTAAATCAAACTCTTGAAGGAGCAGAATCCAACGGATGAGTCGTGGCTTAGCATCTTTCTTGGTCAAGAGGTACTTTAGTGCAGCATGGTCTGTGTATACTATCACCTTGGCACCAACCAAGTAAGATCTGAACTTGTCCATGGCAAACACCACTGCCAGGAGTTCCTTCTCCGTTGTCGCGTAATTCAACTGAGCTCCGGTCAATGTCTTGCTTGCATAAGATATAGCGTAATGCTGTTTATCCTTGCATTGACCGAGCACTGCCCCGACTGCATAGTCGCTAGCGTCGCACATGATCTCGAATGGAAGATTCCAATCGGGCGGTTGTATGATGGGAGCTGAGATAAGTGCCTTCTTGAGGGTGTAGAAGGCGAGAAGGCAATCTTCGTCGAAGTTGAAGGGTGCTTCTTTAGCCAGGAGGCTTGTAAGTGGTCTGGCTACCCGGGAGAAATCTTTGATGAATCTTCGGTAAAAGCCAGCATGACCCAGAAAACTTCGCACACCCTTGACATTCGTGGGGGGTGATAGTTGCTAAATAACTTCTATTTTTGCCTTATCAACCTCTATTCCTCTTTCTGACACCTTGTGTCCCAGCACAATTCCTTCTCTGACCATGAAGTGGCACTTTTCCCAATTTAGGATAAGGTGATGCTCTTCGCACCTCTTGAGGACTCTTTCCAAGTGCTCAAGACAGTTGTCGAAGGTTTTACCATAGACGGTAAAGTCATCCATGAATACTTCCATGATCTGTTCGATCAGGTCAAAGAATATCGCCATCATACACCGCTGAAATGAAGCAGGTGCATTGCATAGGCCGAAAGACATCCGCCGGTAGGCGAATGTTCCGTAGGGGCAGGTGAAGGTAGTCTTGCTCTGGTCATCGAGATGAATAGGAATTTGATGATAACCAGAGTATCCATCAAGGAAGCAGAAAAATGAGTGGTTTGCCAACCGCTCAAGCATCTCGTCGATGAAGGGGAGAGGAAAGTGATCTTTACGGGTAGCTTTGTTAAGCTTCCTGTAATCGATGCACATCCTCCATCCAGTAACGGTCCTCTGAGGGATAAGTTCATTTTTCTCGTTCTGGATAACTGTTATTCCACCCTTCTTCGGCACAACTTGAACTGGGCTGACCCATTCACTGTCTTGCACGGGGTAGATTATACCCGCGTGCAGAAGCTTCAACACTTCTTTCTTGACTACCTCCCTCATCGCATCATTCAGCTGTCGTTGATGTTCTCTAGACGGCATATGGTCCGGCTCCATAGGTATGCGATGGGTGCATAAGCTGGGGTTGATCCCCTTCAAGTCCTGTAGAGAATACCCGAAGACAGACCGGTGCTTCTCTAGGACTGTGATAAGCTGCCGAGTCGCATTCTCTGTCAGTTTGTCACTGATGACGACTGGCGAGCGTCGGTCATTGTGGAGGAAAGCGTATCTAAGTCCAGGAGGCAGCGGCTTCAACTCAGGAGGGGGGTGTTGTGGCTTTTCTTCCTCGTCGAGTTTTATAAAACCGTCCGTTTCTGCCTCTTGGATGAAATGGTTAGCCTCTTCAGCCTGTGAGGACTGAGCTTGCTCTTCTTGAGCGGAGCTAACTGCTTTCTCCACTGGGTCTGTCTCGGATCGGGCCTCTGCGATAGTGTTCACTGACCGCACAAGGCTGACCGGGATGATCTCTTTACCAACCTTGAACTGTATCGTGGCTCGATCATGGTTCGGGTTGGCAAGGTGCTCTATTGGCTGTCCGATCAGGAAGAAGTTGTCACCTCTAGGGATATCGAAAATGTGGAAGTCTAGGAAAATCCTGTTGCGTCCCATGTGTACGGGCACAACACGGATGATTCCTCTGCATTCCATCATTTGGCCGTCGATCCACTTGAGGTGCTTACGGGAGAAGGACCGGGGTTCGTCTGGTTGCACTTGTGATGCGAGTACACTTGATATGATATTACTCCCGACCTTCGGGTCATAGGCAACTTCCTGTGAGTCAGTTCCCTCAATAGCGCAATGGAGTACTCTGAAGTTGCGGGTAATTCGGATGATGTCTTCGCAACTTTCAATTTCCTCCGTCCATTTTTTGCTCATGATCGCAGATAAACCCTCGATCTGCGGTACGGCTTCTGGAATGAACGCCTTAGACCTTGAACTTGCGCACACTTGTTCCATGGGCATACGTGATGTATTGCCGATCTCCAAGTACTCTTCTTCTGTAAAGTGCTCGGGAATGAAGTGCGGCAGATCGTCAAGAATATTTTCATGGTCTGAGGACTTGGGGTGTTCGAACACTTCCTCTATGATCGGAGGAGGCGGATCGAATGTGAGGGCGAGTAGTGGCTGCTTGTCTGTGGGGTTTGTTGGTGGTGTTGGTGGGTCGTCGAAGACGCCAGTGTACTCGGTAGAGTTGAGAACCTTTTCCAAGATTTCTCGTACCTCATCCACTGTCTTGTATAGCACTGACCCTGCGGAGGTGATGTTCAAGAACTGTGCACTCTCCGGCTTCAATGCACCAATAAAATGCTGCATAAGCATTTCCTCTGGAATGTTATGCGGTGGCCCTGAGTTGGCCAATTTTATGAACCGCTCCCACGTGGCTCCAAGTGACTCATTGCCTTGCTGATATGTCATCAACTCAACTCTGAGTTTCAAGATCTTGGAGACAGGGTAAAAGAACAGACAAAACTCGTCCTTCAACTTGATCCAATCTCCGCTAAATCCCCTTGCAGTCCGGTCGTACCAAGATTTTGCATTTCCCATCAGAGAAAATGGGAAAAGTTTCCATCGTATAGTGTCTTGGTTTACGCCGGGTATAATCAGAAGAGAGCAATTCTCCTCGAAAACCTGCAAGTGAGCATAGGGACTTTCGTCCTTCGTTCCACTGAAAGACTGTGCACGAACCATGGCAACGAGACTGGGACGGATCTCGAAGCCATGAGGTGGTATGGGGTGGCAAGATGAAGGCGGTTCCAAATACTCGCTAGATGGAACCGTCGGGTAACTAGGATAAAACTCCATGTGGTAGATGGTTATGGGGGTAAAAGTGTACGGCTAAAAAGATCCTACACTAGTGTTGCTACCGTTCCCCGGCAACGGCGCCAGAAAAGCTTGTTGGCACTCCTTAGCCTAACTAAAATCCGCAAGCGCACGGAGTCCGATGTAGCCTTTCACCAGGGGAGTAAGAACCTGGATATCGAATCCAAGGAACAGTAGACGCGACTAGCCTAGAACTTTTCTAACCGGATCCACCAAGGAGAAAAAGGATAAATGGGTAGAGAGCTTGACTTTAGTTAGCTACTCGTTACCCCAGACAAACTATCGATACCTAACCTGATCTGCTTCGACGGCTAGAACGGGAAGAACTCAGAACGGGGTGAGAGAGGGGTTCTTCCGGGCTCAGCACTACTGTTATGAGTACACCCGAACGTGGTGGAGTACAAAGGACGGACAGGGCTGTCACCACCTGCCGCCTACCACTGCAGTTCCGTGGGGTGCAACACAACCTGAGATGACTAGCCAGCACAGGCACCACGCCTAAGCTTTCAGTCACTGACCTCCACCCAACACGAAGGGCTATAGAGGAAACCCCAAACAAGAGTCGCTGTCACTCGCGCAGACTCAGGTACCCGCAGATCAAAGATAAATATGATAACTTGCTAAAAGTAAGTTGTAAACTAGCAAAGTACTAAAGACAAGGGACCGAGGACTTACTGAAGATAACTGTTGAATATATTCCTCGGGGGCGGAAATGTTGAGACGAGACCGAGAGTGAAATCCCGGACTCTCTCTACAAAGCTCGGCTGTCACCCGAGCAACTCACCCACTCTCTCCCTACTCTACTCTAAAGATGAGAGCACAAACTCACTAAGCTACTCTTCTCTCCTTTGGATGATTTTATGGATACTTTCTCAAGGTGAAGGAGGGTCCCTTTTATAGCTTCCAGGGGCGGTTGCAGGCGTCAAGTGTAAGCTAATACCCTACTTAACTGCCACGCGAAGGGGGACAGGTGGCGGCCTCTGGGGGAGGCCAGCCGGCCTAGGCCAGGCCGATCGGCCTGGCCTTGCTGCCCCGTGGCACCGCCTTCTTCAGGAACGCTCTGGATTGCACCCTGAGGTTGGTAACGGTTGCGTTGGATTGAAGCTGTCCGAGAATCCCATGTTGGTGGGCCCTTCAATCCATGCAAATGTAGCTTAGGCCTTTCGGGTCCTTTGGATCAAACCGACGTTGATCGCACATCTCATGATCATCTGAGTTGTGTTTGTGATCATCTGGACCAAGGACGTGGCAAATGGCCACAGAAGGGGGCCGGCCGGCCTGGCATAGGCCGACCGGCCTGGCTTTGTGTCAAACATGGCTCAGCTTTTTCTTGCTTGCTCCTGCACTCACAAATTATACAAAACTTGTGGAACTCACTAGAAATAATCAATTTTACTTTGTTATGAGCAAGATGAGCCTGAAATGTGACGGAATGTTGGTGGTGAAATCGTATCGTAACGACCACCAACACTCATCCATATACTTCCTATGCTCACGCATCTCTTGAGCATTTTGGCGGCACATGTTGAAGCAAGCAAATAGACCTTGAGCAATGAAATCAAACTTGCCTTTCTTACTCTTGGTGGCCCCATGATGATGATGAGAGGGTCCATGAGAGGATGAAGGACCACCTCTAGATGATGATGGAGGAGCTCTAGATGAGGAAGCACCAGGAGTGAATGTAGCGGGATAGTTGCTCGGATGAGGTCCCAAAGGAATGAGCTTGGAACCATGCTTCGTGCCAATGTGAAGAGTTTGTTCAATCTTGCCTTGCCATGAAGCATAAGCATCATGCACAACACTTGGAATGATTTCAACTTGAGACACGGTCTTGATCATATGAAAGATGTAAGGAGTATAGCGGCAAGCACTCAAGTTGTCATATGAGCAAGCTAAGATTTCATGCCAAATGAAAGTTATAACTTGAAACTTGGGTTGACCGGGAGCGGTTTGATATAGCAAGTTTCAAGCACGGGAAGAGATGTTGTCCGAGTCACCACCTCTAGGTGCCAAAGTGAGACGAAAAAGAGTGTTGAACATCTTGTAGTATGGAGTAAGGCCCTTGATCGTTCCAAAATTCACGGGACCGTAGACGGGATCATACATGAAGTGCAACTTGGAGGGCTCTAGCTCATCTCCCTCATGCAAATTCATCAAAGAGTAATCCGGGTGACATAAGTCCTCACGCATATCACTAGTTTTTCCATGTCCAAACATGAGGCTAAATTGACCCAAGTGAATGCGAAAGCGCTTTCTACCGAGCGTCCATGAAATTTCATAACCCCCCTTTTCAATGAACAAAGTGGCATAAAACTGGGCCATGGCTTCCTCATTCCAATCACATTTAAAGCTCATGATCTCATCAATCTTCAATTCCTTGCACCTAGCATAAACTGCATCAACCACTTCGTTAACCGGAGATGAAAGACCTGTCAAATATTTCCAATTAATCCACTTCATCTTTGTGGTGACATGGGTCATCTTCATGATCACAGATTCATTCCAATCTGCCTGATGAGGAAACCAAAAGCGAGCATCTCCAAAGAAACTACGCTCCTCTTCACTAGGATTCTCACTGTACCTCAAGTGTCTGATCGAACGGCCACCCGACTTGTATGACACCATGGGTGGATCATGAGGACCACGGGTGGGAGCTATGACAATGGCTAAACCACGCTCAAAGTAAGAGAGATCAACATTGTCATCATAAGCATGGCTGCCACTTCCAATCGGTTTCTTGCCCTTAGCCTTGCCCCTCTTTGGTGCACTTGAGCTTGTGGCCACACCTTTACCTCGCCCTTGAGGTTGAGGTGCGCCACATCCTCTCACATTCCTTGCACTTGTGACCTTGCGGCAAGTCTTGGGCTTCTCCCTAATACCACCATCGGAATTAGTCTCAACTTCCGGTTCGGACTCACTTTCCACGTACTTCTTCTTGGTCACCTTCTCCCTCACCATCTAGATGAAAAAGATATGCGAGAATGATTTAGAGTTTGGTATAAGAATGAATGAATATCACAAACTTGATGTGCATTACTGAGCCTGACGGGGTCATCCGGTCCAGAGCCGGATCATCCGGACCTGGGGAGGTCCGGGTCATCCGGTCTAGGACCGGGTCATCCGGTCTGGCTCGAGGATGAACATCAAATCCATGATTCCGAAGTTTTAGGCTTTTAGCCCACCAAACTGAATGAAACTTTAGGCATGTCCTCTAGATTCACGGAGGGAAATCACTTAGAACATCCTACATTGAGAGATCGAGGCGAGAGGATTTTGAATGAATACCTTTGAGTTTCCTGCGCGATTCGAACAAGTTCCGGTGGAGGACCGGGACTTCCGATGCGAGGGAGATCAAAGGGGCTTGAAACCTTGAGAAATCCTTGGTTGAATCTTCAAATCGCCCCTAGGGTTTGAGAGTGGAGAGAGAGAGAGAGAGGGGGGGGGGGCGCCGGCGGTTTAAAAGGAAGAAAGGAGAGAGAAACAGGTCGGTTTGGGGTATATATACTCGGGTCGACCCAACCGAATAATCCGGTTTTGAAACCGGATGACCCGGATCCATGAAGTAGGTTTCGATGAAGAACCCAGATCATCCGGTACCAGGGCCGGATGACCCGATTCCTGCCAGAGAGAAATGGCTAGGAATGATTTTGGGGAGGACTTGAGAGAAGATGAATTTTGAGAGATATTTGGAATGGACATATAAGAATCTTGCTCCAAAATGATCAGCAACAATCAACAATACATAGCAATGATCATTTGGAGGCAAGAATTGATCCAAAGATCAAAACATCAAAATTTTGAAAAATTCACACAAATAAATCATTTTTCATCGAGTCTAGGCAACAATCATGGTGTATGCAACAATTCAAGCCAAGTAACGAGAATCCAAGATATTTAGCTCACTCCTTAGAGAACAAAACCTTTGCTCATCAAGGGGCTTTGCGAAGATATCGGCTAGTTGATTTTCGGTGCCTAAATGACTTAGGGCGATATCTCCTTTGGCTTCATGATCTCTAAGAAAGTGGTGTCTAATGTCAATGTGCTTGGTTCTTAAGTGTTGGACAGGATTGTTGGCTAGTTTGATGGCACTCTCATTGTCACACAAGAGAGAGATCTTTTTGTACTCACAACCAAAGTCACTCAAGGTTTGCCTCATCCATAGGAGTTGAGCACAACAAGCATGGGCCACAACATACTCGGCCTCGGCGGTGGATAGCGCAACGGAATTTTGTTTCTTAGAGCCCCATGACACCAAGGACCGACCAAGAAATTGGCAAGTCCCCGTTGTACTCTTTCGATCTACCTTGCAACCGGCATAATCCGAATCGGAATAGCCAAGCAAATCGAAAGTGGAGCCCTTGGGATACCACAAGCCAAGGTTAGGAGTATGCACCAAATATCTAAAAATTCTCTTTACGACCATCACATGACATTCCTTAGGATTGGCTTGAAATCTTGCACACATGCACGCACTAAGCATTATATCCGGCCTAGATGCACAAAGATAAAGCAAAGAACCAATCATGGAATGATATACCTTCTGATCAACCGGTTTTCCATCTTCATTGAGATCAAGATGTCCATTCACGGGCATAGGAGTCTTGATAGCTTTTCCATTGATCATGTCAAACTTCTTGAGCATATCACTTGTATATTTGGTTTGACATGTGAAAGTTCCATGCTTCAATTGCTTGATTTGAAAACCAAGAAAGAATTTCAATTCTCCCATCATAGACATCTCAAATCTCTAGGTCATGATCCTACTAAACTCCTCACAAAACTTTTCATTAGTAGACCCAAAGATGATGTCATCAACATAAATTTGACACACAAATAAATCTTTATCTACTTTTTGAGTGAAGAGAGTATAATCGGCTTTGCCCATTACAAAACCGTTCTTGAGAAAAAATTCCTTAAGGCATTCATACCATGCTCTAGGAGCTTGCTTAAGCCCATAGAGCGCCTTATGGAGCTTGTACACGTAGTCAGGGTGGTCAAGATCTTCAAATCCCGGTGGTTGCTCCACATACACTAACTCGGAGAGAGGCCCATTCAAGAATGCACTCTTGACATCCATTTGATACAACTTGAAATAATGATGGGCGGCATAGGCTAGGAGAATGCGAATGGATTCAAGCCTTGCCACGGGAGCATATGTTTCACCAAAGTCTAGACCTTCAATTTGAGTATATCCGTGAGCAACCAATCTAGCCTTGTTTCTTGTGACAATGCCATGCTCATCTTGCTTGTTCCGGAAAACCCAAGTAAGTGCCAATCACATTTTGTTTGGGCCTTGGAACTAACTCCCACACTTCATTTCTTGTGAAATTGTTCAATTCTTCTTCCATGGCCACGATCCAATCCGCATCACCAAGAGCATCTTCTACCTTAAGAGGTTCCAAAGAGAAAACAAACGAGTAACATGCACAAAAATTTGCTAAACGTGAACGAGTAGTTACCCCTCTTCAGATGCTCCCAAGAATATTATCAACGGGGTGATCCCGTTGGACACTTTGCTGAACTCTTGGGTGAGGAAGTGTTGATTGACGTTGAATAGGTCCATCATCATCATCTTGATCATGAAGAGAATCAATTTGAGCTTCATCACTATGAACTCCCCCTTGATCATTGCCATGATCATGATCATCACCATGACCTTGAGCTTGATCTTGAAGAGAGCTTGGTGGTTCAACTCTTGTTGATGATGATGGATCAATGTTTGCATTTTCTGGAGCATGAACTTCATCTTGAGGCTTGTCTTGAGCTTCATGTGGTCGCACTTCACCAATACTCATTCTCATGATAGATTGACTTGGAGGATCTTCATTATCTACAAAGTCATTCTCAACTTGCTCTACTTGAGAGCCGTTTGTTTCATCAAATTTCACGTCTACCGTGACCTCAACACAACCAGAGGTTCTGTTGAATACACGATAGGCATGTTCATGAGTACCATAACCAAGTAGAAAACCTTCATCAACCTTAGGTGCAAATTTAGAGCTTTTGGTCTTCTTGTTAAGGATGTAACATTTGCAACCAAAGACTCTAAAGTAATGCACCTTAAGCTTGTTACCGGTGAGTGCTTCATATGGAGTCTTGCTCAAGTACTTGTTGAGAAAGAGACGGTTAGAGGCATGGCAAGCCATGTTAACCGCCTCGGCCCAAAAGATTAGAGACGGTTAGAGGCATGGCAAGCCATGTTAACCGCTATTGGCACTCCTTAGCCTAACTAAAATCCGCAAGCGCACGGAGCCCGATGTAGCCTTTCACCAGGGGAGTAAGAACCTGGATATCGAATCCAAGGAACGGTAGACGCGACTAGCCTAGAACTTTTCCAACTGGATCCACCAAGGAGCAAAAGGATAAATGGGTAGAGAGCTTGACTTTAGTTAGCTACTCGTTACCCCAAACAAACTATCGATATCTAACCTGATCTGCTTCGACGGCTAGAACGGGAAGAACCCAGAACGGGATGAGAGAGGGGTTCTTCCGGGCTCAGCACTACTGTTATGAGTACACCCGAACGTGGTGGAGTACAAAGGACGGACAGGGCTGTCACCACCTGCCTCCTACCACTGCAGTTCCGTGGGGTGCAACACAACCTGAGGTGACTAGCCAGCACAGGCACCACGCCTAAGCTTTCAGTCACTGACCTCCACCCAACGCGAAGGGCTATAGAGGAAACCCCAAACAAGAGTCGCTGTCACTCGCGCAGACTCAGGTACCCGCAGATCAAGATAAATACGATAACTTGCTGAAAGTAAGTTGTAAACTAGCGAGGTACTAAAGGCAAGAGACCAAGGACTTACTGAAGATAACTCTTGAATATATTCCTCGGGGGCGGAAATGTTGAGACGAGACCGAGAGAGAAATCCCGGACTCTCTCTACAAAGCTCGGCTGTCACCCGAGCAACTCACCCACTCTCTCCCTACTCTAACTCTAAAGATGAGAGCAAAAACCACTAAGCTACTCTTCTCTCCTTTGGATGGTTGATGGATGCTTTCTCAAGGTGAAGGGGGGTCCCTTTTATAGTCTTCAAGGGCGGTTGCAGGCGTCAGGCTTAAGCTAACTCTCTGCTTAACTGCCACGCGAAGGGGGACAGGTGGCGGCCTCTAGGGGAGGCCGGCCGGCCTAGGCCAGGCCGATCGGCCTGGCCTGGCTGCCCCGTGGCACCGCCTTCTTCAGGGACGCTCTGGATTGCTCCCTGAGGTCGGTAACGGTTGCTTTGGATCAAAGCTGTCCGAGAATCCAAGGTTGGTGGGCCCTTCAATCCATGCAAATGTAGCTTAGGCCTTTCGGGTTCTTGGATCAAACCGACGTTGATCGCACGTCTCATGATCATTTGTGTTGTGTTTGTGATCTCCTGGACCAGGGACGTGGCAAGTGGCCACAGAAGGGGGCCGGTCGGCCTGGCATAGGCCGGCCGGCCTGGCTTTGTGCCCAATGTGGCTCATCTTTTGCTTGGTTGCTCCTACACTCACAAATTAGACAAAACTTGTGGAACTCATTAGAAATAATCAATTTCACTTTGTTATGAGCAGAATGAGCCTGAAATGTGACGGAATGTTGGTGGTGAAACCGTATCATAACGACCACCAACAACCGCCTCGGCCCAAAAGATATCCGGAGTCTTGTACTCATCAAGCATTGTTCTTGCCATTTCAATCAATGTCCTATTCTTCCTCTCAACAATGTCATTTTGTTGATTCCTTCTTCATCAAGTAGTTCTTTAACATTGGTGTTCCTAAACTCTGATCCATTGTCACTTCTCATATGCTTGATTTTCAACTCAAACTCATTTTGGGCTCTTCTAATGAATTTCTTGATAATGCCTTGAGCTTCACTCTTGTCCCTCTAGAAAAATACCCAAGTAAATCTAGAATAATCATCAACAATCACAAGACCATACTTGTTTTCACCAATACTAATATAAGCAATAGGCCCAAATAAATCCATATGAATTAGCTTCAAGGGCCTTGAGCTTGTCAATATAGTCTTAGGTGGATGAGGAGCACCAACTTGCTTCCCGGCTTGGCATGCGCTACACAATCTATCTTTCTCAAACACAACATTTGTTAGTCCTAGGATGTGTTCATCCTTTTGAAGTTTGGCCAAGTTCCTCATCCCAACATGGGCTAGCCGGCGATGCCAAAGCCAACCCAAGCTAGATTTTGCCACTAAACAAGTCTTTGGTTCCACTTTAGTGGTTGTGAAATCAACCAAGTAAAGCTTTCCCTTAAGTTGACCCGTAAAAGCAATAGAGGAATCCTCCCTTCTAAGAATGCTCACACCCTCATTAGTAAAGAGACAATTGTAGCCTTTCTCACAAAGTTGTGAAACTGACAACAAGTTGTATCCCAAAGAATCAACTAAATAAACATTGGAAAGAGATGAAGCTTTTGAGATAGCAATGTCACCTTGACCAACCACATCACCATGGTTATTATCACCAAATGTAATTCTTTCAATAGGTGAGTCATATTCTTCTAGCTTGGTAAACATATTCTTCTCTCCGGTCATATGATTTGAACAACCACTATCAAGTAACCATGAAGGACTACCGGAGGAATATGCATACAAAACAAATTAAGCCTTGAATTTAGGTACCAAACAAGCTTGGGTCCTTGTGTGTTAGAACTAGGCAACTTTGGTACCCAAACACTCTTCATCATCTTCTTGGCATGAATACCAACATACTTAACCACCATTCTCCCATTGTGATCCCACATGACCGAATAATCACTAGTGTAGTTGGGAGATGGCTTGTGCTCATTGATCTTCTCACTTGTCTTCTCCAAAGTTGAGCCCTTAGCACCTTTCTAGGAATCTCAACATTGGGCTTTGCTTTGGGGGTGGTCTCCCTTGACATACCATGAGCAAAGTTCATCAAATCACATAGGTTAGCACCTTGGTTGAACAATGGCACATCTTGTCCTTTGATCTTTTTTGTGCCATTTGCCTTTCCTTCTCTAGTGTATCCAAGTCCATTCTTGATGTTAGGATATCTCTCAGCATGATAAGCCGGATGGGACTCAAACACACTCTTCTCTTGAGCTTTGCCCTTGCCCTTGCCAATGACCTTGTTCAACTCTTTGAGTTGAGTATCTTTTGCCTTGATCTCCTTCTCTAGCTTCGCAAGGTTAGCAACACAAGCATCCACATCTATTTTATAACATCTTGAGCAACCTTTGCTAGTGGAAGCATTGGAGTCAAGAGTGACTTTGGAGTCGGTCTTGGTGCTTTTCCGAAGAATGTCATACTTGGCTTCACGGTCTTTGCATTTGACCTCAAGGCTTGAATGCCTTTGTTGAAGCTCGCTATGAACATTCTTTAGACAAGCTAGAGAGTCATTTGCCAAGGTTATTTCCTTAGACATCCTCTCATTTGAGTCCTTAGCCAATGACAAGTCAACGGCCAATTTCTCAACCTTAACCTTCTCCTCCTCTAGCGCCTTCTCAAGAGCAAGGTTTCTCTCCTTTTCAAGGATGAGCAAGGCTTCTTGCCTATCAAGAGACGCATCTCTTTTCTCCAATTTTTCCATTAGCTTTTTAATATGTTTAGCACCTTTCTTCCCAAACACACTTATTAAATTTTTATCATGTTTAGCTTCTTCTTCATCTAGGTTCTCTATATCACTAGATGTAGAGAGAGTGGATGATGGAGGAGTAGAGTCATTTAGTACCTTTGTCCCTTGTGCCATGAAACACATGGGAGCTTCATCATCATCATCACTATCAAGGCTTTTGGAGAGTCTTGGTGTTGGTGAAGAATCATGAATGGCAAGAGTTGCCACACCTTCTTTGTTGGAGTCCTCACTAGAATCCCAACCTTCACCAACGTGAGCTTGTCCATTCTTCTTCTTGTATTCATTGCTCTTCTCTTTGTACTTCCTTTCTTTGTCATAGGACTTGTCCTCCTTGTTTTCTTTCTTGTGTGGGCAATCCGCAATGTAATGTCCCTTCTCACCACACTCATAGCATCTTCTTTGTTAGACCGATTTCTTGATGCCCTTTCTCTTGATGAAGTTCTTGTACTCTCTCACCATCATGGCGGTCTCTTCTTCGGTGGTGGCTTCATCACTTGAGTCTCCCTTTGTTGACACCGGATTTTGGTAAATCCGATGAAATATGAAGCATAGAGATCGTCGGCTATTGAGATGCATCGGCAAGGACACATGCATCGGCTATTGAAATGTATCAGATCGGCCTGGGTTGAAAAATAGAATAAAGAAGTCTACTTTGCGTATGGCACGTAAGAGATTCGGCTGCTAGCATGTGTCTGCAAAGCAAGAAGCTAAGCCGATACCGAAGCCGATGTTAGCATATGAATCCGATGTAATCTGAATCGGCTATTGGTGTGCATCGAGCCGAATCATCTGGCTAGAGTCAAAAGGCGGCACGGCTGGGTCATATGCATATCTGCGCGTATGGATTAAAGAATAGTACTTGCCTAATTGAGGGGATGTGACGAAATGGCTTATGGGTTGTCTCCGAGTCCATCACATTTGTTGGCTGAGAAATATACGTGAAGATAAAGGGGAAATATAGTGCAAGGAAGTCCAGCTAATACACGTGTGATGCGTCTACGTATATTTTCCACAAGACAGTTTACGCGTAACAAACAAGGATGCTAGCGTTGACGAGAGACCTTCATGGAAGGTGACTCTGCAAGAAGGGAAATTGGAGTCCATGTATCTTAAATAATTCCTTTTGTTTAGATATTTCTTTTAGGCAAGATTGTGTGCGTGTGGTAGGAGTCGTAGAGAACCTCCGGGGTATAAATATGTACCTCTAATCTTTGTAAAGGTTTCATCACGAACACATCAATACACAAACTTTTACTACTTGCATCTACTATTCGCAATTTACTTACAAGTCGGCGACTTCGTCAAGTTTTTTCTCTTTCACGAGTTCTCCTGAGCTAGTCAAGGCGATCCAGATCTCCAAGGCTTGCTCGTGAGTTCCGCTTCTACTGAGTAATATCTAAGCTTTAGCATCGGGCGCATCGCTGTTGCTTCGTTTAGATTTATTCGACAGTTATCGATACTGGCTAGATCTTCAAGTTTATTCTTGTTGTTTTAGCTTTTATCACCACTTATCCAGCTTAGAGTTTTATCTAATCGGCTCTGTTAAAGCATTAATCCTGAAATCCATCTAATAGCTGATTAGTTTAATTCTAAGTGTTGTTTTACTAAGCTGTATCAGATTACTTTACGGTTGTCTTTTACTGTTTAGTTGCCAATCGGCTTTCAGCTGATTGATTATCGGAATCGGCTCCCTGTGCTGTTTCACTATATATCGGAATCGGTCCTATCACATTCGATTTCACTAACGAGAGAATCGGCTCTTCAGCTGTTTCTTAACGTCCGATTTTATCCTTGTCAATCAACAGGTCAGATTGACTGGCACGCCCTAGATTTTAAGGCCACGCCTTCGTTCGTGTGTTAGCGCATCTATCACCGCCTGATTTTTGCGTCAACATACTTTTGGCACGCCTGGTGGGACACGAAAGAAAAGCTCATGTATCTACATCACGCTTGAAGTCATGTTACAAGAATTATGGATTCATACCAGACGTCATATTATGGGTTTCAAGCATCCATGTATCAGCCTATGATCTCTCAACCGTCGTATCAATATCAAAAGAATTTTCAGGTGCAAGGTACTCCTCAAGTTTTTTGGCCGATGGCTCCTTACACTCAGCCATCGTATCAGCCATCATGCCAAGCACAGATACAAGAGAATTATCAGAATCAGCAAACTCCTCAGGCCTCTTGGCCGATGAGTTCTTATGTGTATCAGCCGTATCCGGAACCACATGTGGAAAATTATATGCAGTATGTTCCTCATCAGGCTATGCAGCCAAAAGCTTTACCTTTCCAACCACTGGTTCAAGACCCGCAAGTTCCAAGTTTTCAGCCGCAACATGCTCAAGCATCAACTCAAGGTCCATCGGAAAGTTTCTTGCAAGAGTTTAGTCAGCGGCTAGAGCAGAATATAAAACAGAGCCTGGATCAGTGGCTACAACAGGATTTTTGTCAGCAGGTAAAGCAGGAAATCGGTCTGCAGTTTCAGCAGGAATTTAGTCAAGGAGAGGAGCTTTCACAATTTACCCCTGAAGAAACCCAGCTTATGGCTTCACCTCAGTATCCATCGGCTCAAAATCAAGATGATTGTTCATCTCAGATTGAGGATATTGGGTTGCAGCATGTTCCTCAAGAATTACAGCCGACGGCCTGGTCTCAACAGTCAGTGGTTTTGCAGCAACCTTTGGCTTTAGATCAGCAAAAGAAAAATTGTCAGCTCCAGAATCCGAAGGATAAGCTATTTATACATCCGGAGGAGCAACCAGGACATCAGCGTCTTACCCAGTTATCAATTCAATTGCGGCAACCAGAAAGTTATAATTTACAAGGATCGGCTTCACAGCAGACGCCTGGCGAGTCTCAAGTATTTATTCTACAGCCAGTTACTCACCAGTTGCCTTGGCCGATGCCTTCTCAATTAACGGTATGTTCTCCGAGCAATTACCAAACTATTTATTACTCGCTGCCTGAAAATATTGCTCAAGGATATTCTGCGCTTGGAGTTTATTTTCCATGGGAACCAGAAGTTGCTATCAAAGACGCTCTGAAAATTCATCTATCATCCAGATCGGCCTTTGATTGGTTCCCTTCATTGCCAGCAAGTACAGTAGTGCGATGGGCTAATCTGGGAAAACAAGTCCACGGATACTTGCTCACTGGAAAACGAGATGGGAATTTCACTTTTTATATTCAAGTGAACAAGCATGTCCAACAAATATTTCAAGTTCATTAGCCAAAGGGAGTAATTGTGAATTCATCGGCTTGTTGGAATTAATTTATATCAATATAATATTCCAATGAAGATAGCCGATGTAGTAATTTGAGAAGAAGCCTGATAGAGAATGCAAGGATCGGCTAACTTATTCTGATATCTGATAGCAAGTGTGCTTTTGCCTTGACTAAATCGGATCGGCTATTTTCCCTCATTACAAACTGTTGCCGATCCTGCTTTAGGGGATAGCTCGCTTTTATAAGATGATTGGCTACGTCCCAAGATAGTATGGGCTAAGTGATCTAGACACCATGCAAAAGTTGATAGGTTATGTCCGAAAAATATTGGCTGCTATTATATGGAGTAACTAGTACGGAAGAAGCAGTAGTCAACAACCGATGATTATTATATGTCAATCGAATCAAGTCTCAAATCGGATCAGCATGCAGATGGTGCGATAATTGGTTGGTCTAATATTTGGCCGAATAATTAGCAAGACATACTAAAACAGTTAGAGAAAGCAGAGCATCGGATAACTGATGCGTGAGTCTCATGAGTTCAGATTTTGGAGGACCAATGATAGAGTTATCCAGAGCAAAGTAGCATTCAGCAGAACTGTCATTAGAAATTTATTTTCTATACATACGTGCTACATGATGAACTTACGTACAAGTTATTGGCCAGTGGAATATTGAGCCGATGAAAGGATACTCTGTCATAGTCCTTCTTACTTGTCGTTGGGAATTCATCAGCTTCTTGGAGGGCCTAAACCAAAGTTATGCCGAGTTGCTACCTCCTGCCGGAAACATTGTCCCCATGGAACGTTCATCGGCTCAATATCCAAGATGGAATGTGTTCAGTAAATCGGATTAAAAGGGTGGTGCAAACAGAAGACTTCAAGACATAGCAGTACTGGATTCTTTAGCTGGTTAAATTAGTTGGACAAGCTTCAAGCCGATTGGTGCAAACTGGAGAAGAAGTGGATCGGTCCCTCCATCGATGACCTCGTAGACTGCAGCCGTGCGCCACCCGCATCTGCTCCCTGCTGTCGTCGTTGTTCTTCAAAGCCGACACCAGCTCCAGGTTCCACCTCTGATGACGCTATCTCAAGGGTCCGGTTGTTGATCACATCAGCTTAATGTCAGCATGCAGAACAAAAGAATGTTTGCCGATATGAATTCTGCTGACGAGAGCTGCACACATATAACCGATGGAGGATTTGGCATCGGCGAAAATAATCTTGAGCATTAACTGATATGCTCCCAAAATTCGAGCCCAAGAGGTATTAGTTGAGAATATCATCTGGGAGAAATGCAAAAGCTGATAGACTATATCGGCTAGTGGAAAACTTTAAGCAAATATTGTTTCAATGGCCAATGCAAATTAAACATTAGAGTGAAATATCGTGGACAATTTATTAAGTCAAATACGATCGATGGTCAAAGTGTTGGGTACCGTTAGGAAGATGACATTTTACCCATCAGTTATTTCTTATTTTATTCACTGCTGACCTTGTTCTATGGAGACTGCTGTTTCGAATGCCTACGTCGGCTTTGTTTCTTTCTAAGTGGATAGCCGATGGAGGAAGGGGTGTATCAGTTTATGATAAATAGCTATAAGCAGAGTGGTCAGCAGAGCATTAGAAGACTTTGCCTTCACAAGTACCAAGTCTGATCCTGGATGGTCAATAGAATAATTTATTCAAGAGTTCGGGTGTACTAAGCAATGTCATCGGTTTGGTATTCCACTATTAGTTTCTGATACTAAAATTGCCGTTGAAAAGGTTGATCTTACCCGCTCCGCTTCGCTGATGTGTCATTGACGCCGAACTGACCGTCCTGCTCATGCCCATGATCACTAAGACATTGGAAGGAATCGCAGAATGCAGAAGTGTTGGCTGTTGTATCCAGAAGGCAATTCATTAAGGACGAT
This sequence comes from Urochloa ruziziensis, assembly GCA_015476505.1. NCBI lineage: Eukaryota > Viridiplantae > Streptophyta > Magnoliopsida > Poales > Poaceae > Urochloa > Urochloa ruziziensis. The sequence goes on along the minus strand of CM027118.1, from coordinate 45,396,611 downwards.
TTAATTAGAGCAGCGGTGGAGCACAATTATATTACACTATTGGCGTTGAAAGCTGATGAGATATGTTTATCGGCTACATGTTATTCAGAAATACCAAATTAATTGTGATGCTGGATTCTACGCAGGCTGAGATTGAATGGCCAAGTTTATTGCCTCGTGATCAGACCCCGGGTATTTAAAATATTCACTTTGGCAATATTTGATCTACATATGAATTGGCTGGAGTAATTTAAGAAGAGGATCGGAACATTGCAAAATGGGTCAGGATTTAGAAGGCAAGATACAAATACATGGTTGCAATTTATAGAGAGTTAAACAATGGTAGGCTTGTTGTGCAGCATAACTTGTCGCTTAAATGTGTTGGACTCAGAAGCTTTCTATTGAGTCTTCTCAGCCAACCACAGTCAGAATATTGAAGCGTTATTAATCATATGGTGAAAAGAATATATACGAGCTTCTCGTCAACAAGGCTTGCAGTATCATCAGATTATTATGGCGGATAAATGATTAAACATCATCGTCAGGGATCAACTCAATAATTTCGGATATTAAATATTATGGCCGTGTTTAGTTCCGCGGTGAAATGATTTTGGAAGGGAATCTTTTCACATTTGAAGTATTAAACATAGACTAATTAAAAAACTAATTGCAGATTACGTTTGGAATTCGCGAGACGAACCTAATGAACCTAATTAATCTGTCATCAACACATGTTTACTGTAGCATTACTGTAGCAATTTAGTGTCTAATAACGTCATAATTAGACTCATTGGATTCGACTCGCAAATTCCAGTCCATCTATATAATGCGATTTGTTTTTTACCTACATTTAGTACGCCATACATGTGTCTAAACATTCATTTTGGATTTTGGATTTTGGAACTAAACAAGGCCTATATTCCCCAATGTTCAAACTCAAGAAGCTAGCTGATGACAGCTGACAAATCAGTAGCCTCGTCCTCGGGTTCGTCTTTACATCTGGTGCATCATTAATATCGGCGCTTAGCTGTTCATCCTGATCTCGCTCGGATCGATCGGGACGTCGAATCGGATCGAGACATCAGATTGGATGTCGGGTTCACATCAGCTGTATTCGGCATTCTAACGTCGGCATCGGAGGTTATTATAATCCATTAGAAATGTATGACGAAGGGACATCAACTTGAGCCAAAATCGGCTTGAGTCAAGATCGGCAACTTAATAGCCGACAGGGGAAAAGCAGCCTCAGTCAAAATCAGCTTGAGTCGGCCAATTTCGCTGTTGTTTTAGAAAAATCGGCCCGCAGAAACAAGGACTCGACCGATTCTGCTGTGCTAGAGAAATCATTCCGTCGGACAGGAAATTGGCCAATCTAGCCGATAGTCAGCGGCCGGTGGAAATGTGATATAAATAAGAAAAATTCATACTTCGAATTGGGGAGCCTGTGTTGACAGCTAAATTTGCTGGTTGGCACCAAATTTATGGTGTCCACATATTGGTATATTATTGTTCCTGCCAGTTGATTCATCACATAGATTCTTGTGTAAAGAAAGATTGAGGCATTGGATTTGTAGAGTTTCGAATCATGAAGTAACCTTCATACTCCGAAACTGGGGGCCCTGTGTTGATACCGGATTTTGGTAAATCCGATGAAATATGAAGCATAGAGATCGTCGGCTATCGAGATGCATCGGCAAGGACACATGCATCGGCTATTGAAATGTATCAGGTCGACCTGGGTTGAAAAATAGAATAAAGAAGTCTACTTTGCATATGGCACGTAAGAGATTCGGCTGCTAGCATGTGTCTGCAAAGCAAGAAGCTAAGCCGATACCGATGCCGATGTTAGCATATGAATCCGATGTAATCTGAATCGGTTATTGGTGTGCATCGAGCCGAATCATCTGGCTAGAGAGTCAAAAGGCGGCACGGCTGGGTCATATGCATATCTGCACGTATGGATTAAAGAATAGTACTTGCCTAATTGAGGGGATATGACGTCATGGCTTATGGGTTGTCTCCGAGTCCATCACATTTGTTGGCTGAGAAATATACGTGAAGATAAAGGGGAAATATAGTGCAAGGAAGTCCAGCTAATACACGTGTGCTGCGTGTACGTATATTTTCCACGAGACAGTTTACGCGTAACAAACAAGGAAGCTAGCGTTGACGAGAGACCTTCATGGAACGTGACTCTGCAAGAAGGGAAATTGGAGTCCATGTATCTTAAATAATTTTTTTGTTTAGATATTTCTTTTAGGCAAGATTGTGTGCGTGAGCTAGGAGTCGTAGAGAACCTCCGGGGTATAAATATGTACCTCTAATCTTTGTAAAGATTTCATCACGAACACATCAATACACAAACTTTTACTACTTGCATCTACTATTCGTAATTTACTTACAAGTCGGCGACTTCGTCATCATGAGACTTGGAGGACTTTGATGACTTGTCCTTTGACTCACTCTTCTTGCTTAGCTCGGCCTTGAGAGCAATGGATTTTACTTCTTGAGAGTCACTTGTCTTGGCCTTGATCTTCTGCACTCTATGTGACTTATGATATTGCAATTTGTTGTACAAATCAATGGGAGTCATGGTCTTGAACTTTCTCGTATCTCTAATCATAGTGGCAAGAGTAGGATCCCTTGGGGCATAAGCTCTAAGCATCTTCTTTGTGACCTTGTGCTCATCCCAATCATCACTACCAAGGAGTCTAATTGCGGACACAAGAAACTTCAACCGGTTGTACATTGCTTCCAAGTCTTCATCATCCTTCATAGTGAATGCTTCAAGCTCTCCTTGGAGCACATCCATCTTGCCTTCCTTGATGATCTCATCTCCTTCATGTGATATTCTTAGTTCATCTCAAATTTCCTTGGCTATCTCAAGCCCTCTAACTTTGTTGTACCCATAAGTGCTCAAACAACTTCTAAGAATGATAAGGGCTTGTGCATTGTGGAAGTTGTCTTGCTCTTGTTCTCTTGTGAGGGGTGGCTTGGCCTTCTTGTCAATACCCACACAAGTCACGGTGCAATACCGGATGACCCGATCTACTTGAGGTGAATCAAAGGATGCTTCAAGTCTTCTTGAGATGAACAGTGCAAGCTCACAAAGTGTGCTCAAGAAACCAACCCAAATCTTACTCACACCCAAACCAAACCAAGGCTTAGAGGCAAGGGAGGGAGTGTATTGAATGCTTTTGGAGGCTGGTTTGTGGCAGAACTGCCCAAATTAATTCGGCTTAAGTGCGCTAACCTTCAATTGATCGTCACGCAATTAAATTGGAGTAATCTGACAGTCTGTCGGGTCGAGCCTGATGCAACCACGAACAGTTACCTCGATCGAAACAAGTCGTACAAATACCCACTCGAAGGCGGGTCCCAGAGATTACAACAATCCACGAGTATTAAATAGGTCCCACTTGAGGTATTTTATTACAAACCAAGTTCAAATGCATAAAGTAACAATTGTCTCAGAGTTTTGAAAAGCAGCGAAAATAAACTATTTATTCGAAAGCGGTAGTAGTAACATCACGTGAAGCCGTCGTGACGTCACTCAGAAGCATCTTCGTCCCACACGACAGTCCAGCCAGGAGGAAGGGTGGTTGGCCAGGTAAGACCTGCAACCATCTCCTCAAGAGCACAACCTGAAAACAATTCAACAAGCAAGACTGAGTATACTAATACTCAGCAAGACTTACCGACAGGTGAAAACTACATCACCGACTCCTAGACATGCAAGGCTTTTGGCTGGTGGGTTTGTTTTGCCAAAAAGCAACTAAGAGTGGATCCTTACTTTCAATATTTTAGCCTCAAGTTTTAGTTGCGTTAGCCTTTCTAGGTAAGCACCCTATACTAACCAAGCAAGTTAAGCAAGCAATTAAGCAAGCTTCAAGTTTATCATCATCGTCATGTTTCACTTTGCTACTCAATGCGGCACAGAGGTTAAGTAGTCTCATTAGCTGCGAGAAACAGACAGTTCGAACCAATTTCTTAACCTTGCAAGGTGGACCTAAACACACGGATCATCGCACTCAGCCAAAGGCTAGCGCTACCAGGTAGTTCCCATCAATTCCCCAGTCACGTCCAGGACCAAACTCCCCCTGGAATACGAGGTCTAAGGCCGGCCGAACCGAACACTTAAGCCCCTCGTACCCACATGTTCGAAGCATGGGGAACAAGTTCCCGGAAGGAGCAGGAAAAAGTCAGCACCCTGAAGTCATGTAGGTACTAAACTTACCGACCCCATAGAATCGACAAGTGCTTAGTACGTTCAAAAACTTAACCAGCAGTACCGTACCTATTGACATTAACCAATTTTAGCATACACGGACGGGGCATCTAGATGACAAAAATCCCCGCCCGTCATCCTTATGAATCCAACATAAGTAAAGCAGTTGATTCCTATATCTCGCGAGTGACAGGAAATCATTCGACTTTTACCGGATCCTTATAGCATGGTAGCTATCGACCTATCATACTAGTATTGCAAGGCATAGGTACCTAGGATCATGCAACTAAGGTTTCAATTCAATTCCTGAAACGTAAATGCGCAAGCAAACTTAACAAACATAGTTGCAAGAGTTGAAACATAGGACATGCTCCGGGGCTTGTCTTAATCCCGAGCTAAGTTAGTATTGACTCTTCCGAACTTGGTTCGGGTCTTGACTTGCTTGCGACGACGGCGTTCAGCTTCTTCTCGGGTTGTCCTTCTTGCGCCGGGATCGGCTTGTGGCTTCCGTCGGCGAGAGTCGTTCCTATTGGAGATGCAATGCATAAGAGAATGATGTTATATCGAGCATCGTGTTTCACACGATAAACCCGGGGTGTATTGATTGGCACATTCACCTCGACAAACTTTGTCTAACCTTTCCTTTCTTTAATTAAGTTTGTATTTACTCATAAAAGGAAACTTGGGTTTGCGATGGTGATTGTGTACACATCATGTTCTCAAGTTTGTTGTTAGCATTAAACAACAAGGTGTGTGGTGGTGACATGTGATTAAATTATTTCATTAATTTAAACATGTGATTCCTTCTTTTATTTAGCCGTTTACACATCAAACTTTAACAGTTTATTCTGGTAGTTTGGTGTATTATCTTCATGTGAGAAAATTACAGTGTGCTGTCTATATCAACATGGACTTACTGACCAAAAACCAACTGAAAAGCATTTATACATCTACAACAATAAATCAAACACTATCAGCACACTAACATCAAGAATAAATCCTAGTAAATCACACTATCATTGATTGGTCCTTAGAAAATTGCCAGAACATATACTAGTCTAGACAAGCTCACATGCCAAAGAGCAACTTAAAAAGATCAAAGGATCTTGCTGTTTGAATTAGCTAATTGTAAACTGTCATTAATTAAAAGAGCATGTTAGCCAGCTCGAACTAAGCTCTACTTTTTACCAGACATGCACCAAGACATTATAGATCTACTGTAAAACGTTTGGGCTCATTAGTTGAATAGATTAATTATTACAAATCATAGATCCAGATGTGAGCTGACAGATTAAATAAATCATAAATCAAAATCTATTGTGTAACTTGGTTCCAACTTTTTACAGGATCCTAAACATTTCATCAGGCACGACATACCCAAAAATTAGCACAAACAAAATGGTATATTTCAAACTATGCACAAATTTAATTTGGACAGATTTGAACTTAGTTTGAAATCTAAGCAGAAACCACCTATACATGCTTTCTATAAAAGATAGATCTAAGCACAGGGAGTTCAACAAAATTGGGTTGTATTTTTCTGAGTTTTTGACAATTTTTTATCGATTTTTGAAGTTTCAGGATTTCAAACCTAGATCTAAACAATCTATTTACAACCAGGCCTGAAACTTAGCAGAAAGAACCCTAGAAAGATTTTAATCGCTGCAATTGGGTCCCTAGGCGGTCCGGCGATCTGGGAGCCACGATTCCGATGAGGAGAGGCGACGGGGCTCGAGGGGAACATGCTAGGGATGGGTAGGGGCTCACCACGGGCCGGTTTGATGTTGGAAGCGGGGTCGGAGGTGGTGTAGCGGCGGCGGACGGTGGAGCAAGGCGGCGACGCTCGGCCTCGTCTCCGTCTGCGGCGACGCCGGGGGCTGAGAGGCTCGGGCAAGGGTGGAGAAGCTCGAGTGGGGAGTGGTGAGCGCGATGGAGCACGCGAATGGCGGTGGCGCGGAGTGGAGCGGTGGGGTCGCCGGCGAGGCAGCCTGGCGGCGAGGTGGAGCGCGGGCGGAGGGGGTCTGCGGCGAGGGCGGGCCGCGCCTTTTATAGGTGGCCGGAGCAAGGCTCGGACGGCGGTCCGGAGCAATAGAGCGACCACGTGGAGGCTCGGGCGGCGCGGAGGCTTGGCGGCCACGGCGAGCCCGGCCATGGTCGGGCGCCGGTCAGGGCGCAGCCGCTGCGGCGCGCCGCGTGGCGGGACTCGGCGTGACCAAGCTGTCTAGCGGCGAGCGGGCATGCCTGTCCATGGCCGGTCGGGGAGCGCGGCGCGCAGATCGGCCAGCAAGCTTCGCGGCGCAGGCGGCGGCGTGCCGCGTGGCGCCCGTGCGGGAGCTCGCGTCGTGTCGGTCGGAACGGCGCGGGGAACAAAGCAGCTTGGTCGGGGGCGGAGAAGGGACAGCGGCGACGGTGTCACATCACGGCCGGGTCAGCGCGGCGACTGGCTGGGCCGCGGCGAGCTACGGCGTGCCGCGTGGCGCGTAGGGGAGGCGACGCCGCGCGCGGTCGGATGGTAGGGGGGGACAGGTGCTGCTGGTCGGGACGGCGTCCTCGCGTGGCATTGAAGACCGGCAGCCTCGACGTTCGCGTCAGAAGGATCGCGACATGTGGCGGCAGCCGCGGTCGGCCTGGAACGTGCGGGCGCGAGCGCGCTCCTGGGCGTCGGCATTTCGTCGAGCAGTTGCGGGGACGCGTGTTTGAACTGGTTTTTCTCCATAAATTTGAACTGAGGTTCAAAATCTCCAAATACAAAAGTTGTGTCCCGTAGTGTAGGCTACAACTTTTGTAAAGGTCAACCATAGAAAAAGTCTATAGATCAACATGAAATTTGAGGAGAAATCAGCATGAACTCGAGTGTCAGCCTGTCGTGAACTTCTGGGTTTGACTAACTTTGACTGAGATTTGAGGTGCCTTCCACTCAAAATCTTGAAATGAGCCAATTGACAAAAATGTGTCCCACTAAAAACTGAACAACCTTTATATTGGTCGATTTTCAAGTTCTTAAGTGAAAATTTGAATTCAAGCCATGCCTTCCAAGGGATGTCAGAAATTCACCACGTGGCAAAGGGATTTAGATGAATTTTTCTTCAGTGAAAATCAAGGTGCGGATTAAATTACACCTAATTAGGCTAAGACACAAGGTTTAGCAGGTGATTTAGTTAATTGAACACTTAGATTGTCACAGCCTACCCCCCTAAACAGAATCTCGACCCGAGATTCAGGTGTAGGAAAAGGATAGTGCGGGAGAAAATTGCTTACGATCACGAAGAAGAAACCCCGGAAACTTGGTGTTAAGATAATTCTCCGTCTCCCAAGTAGCTTCCTCCTCGGTGTGATGATTCCATTGTATCTTGTACATCTTGACAACCTTTCGTCTAGTCCCTCTCTCCTTTCGGTCGAGAATCCTCAAAGGGTGTTCTACCAGGGCCAAGTCGGGTTCCACCCATGCCAAGTCTTGGTCCACGATTTTGACTTCCGGAACTCGGACACATTTCTTGAGCTGAGATACGTGGAACACATTGTGAACAGTTGACAGCCGCTTGGGAAGTTGTACTCAGTAAGCAACGGGTCCACAAACTCCTATGATCTTATAGGGCCGTATGTATCGTGGTGCCAATTTCCCTTTCACTCCGAACCTTTGCACTCCTTTAGTAGGTGAGACTCTAAGGCAAACGTGATCTCCAACAAAGAACTGGAGGGGCTTCCTCCTCTTATCAAAGTAACTTTTCTGTCTAGATTGGGCAAGCCTTCAGGTTAGCTTGAATCACTTTCACTTTTTCCTCTTCCTCGGCTACTAGATCAGTGCCCAACACTGGTCTCTCACCAGATTGGGACCAACTCAACGGAGTTCGACACCTCCTACCATACAGTGCCTCAAAAGGTGCCATCTTCAAGCTAGCTTGGTAGCTATTGTTGTATGCGAATTCAGCGAGGGGTAAACACTTATCCCAATTCTTGTCATAGTGTACGACACAAGCTCTTAGCATGTCTTCGACTATTTAATTTACTCGTTTCGTTTGGCCATTAGTCTGTGGGTGATATGCGGAGCTACGGATCAGTTTGGTTCCTAAGGAGCCTTGCAACCTTTGCCAAAATCGAGACATAAACTGAGAACCTCTATCTGATATGATGGTATTTGGTGTGCCGTGCAAACGAACGATCTGTTCAAAGTAGATATCCGCATAATGTTTGGCCTGATAGGTGGTATTGACCGGAATGAAATGGGTGGTTTTGGTAAGTTGATCAACTATAACCCATATGGAATCATGCTTCTGGAAAGTGAGTGGCAATCCAACAATGAAATCCATACTTATATCTTCCCATTTCCTGGACGGTATGGGAAGGGGTTGTAGCGTTCCAGCTACCTTAAGGTGACTGGCCTTAATTCTTTGGCACGTGTCACACTCCGAGACGTACGTGGCAATGTCTCTCTTCATTCTTGTCCACCAAAAGTTTTGTCTCAAAACCTGGTACATTTTGCTCCTTCCCTTGTGAATGGATAGTTTAGAGAGGTGAGCCTCTTCTAAAATATCCCTTCGAAGCTCCGGATTCTTAGGTACGACTAAACGTTCCCCAAAATGTACTACCTCTTTCTGATCCAACCGAAAACAATGATACCTCGCATCTCCTTCCGACAGCTTATCCTTGATGATTTTTATGCATTTGTCCTGAGATTGTGCGGCAGCGATCTTGTCATAGAGAGTTGGTTCTAGAGAGACGTGATTCAGTGAGCCATGAGGAACGATTTCCAAACTAAGCTTCCTCATCTCAGCACACAAGGTTTGATTGTAGGTTTCTGCTGGTGAGACAGTTGCAATGTGCTTTCCGACTCAAGGCGTCGGCTACTACGTTGGCCTTCCCAGGATGATACAATATTTCCAAGTCATAGTCCTTGACTAGTTCCAACCATCTCCTTTGCCTCATGTTATATCAGATTTGGTAAGGATATATTTGAGGCTTTTGTGGTTTGTATATACTTGCACTGTGCTCCCATGAGGTGGTGTCTCCATATTTTTAGAGCATGTATTACGACGGCTAACTCGAGATCGTGAATAGGGTAATTCAGCTCATGTGGACGAAGTGCCCACGAAGCATATGCAATTACTCGATTATCTTGCATGAGAACACATCCTAACCCTGTGCCTGAAGCATCGCAGTAGATGTCATAAGGCTTCGTGTTGTCAGGCTGTGCCAGAACGGGTGCAGAAGTAAGGAGTTGTCTCAAGGTGTGGAAAGCTTCTTCACATTTCTCCGTCCATTTGAACTTAGCTCCCTTCTTGAGTAGTTCGGTCATTGGCTTAGCTATTTTTGAGAAATCAGGAATGAAACGACGATAGTACCCTGCCAGACCAAGGAAACTACAGATTTGATGAACTGAAGCTGGGGGCTTCCAATCCATGACTTCTTGTACTTTCCAAGGGTCGACAGAAATTCCCTCGTCAGAGATTGTATGCCCAAGGAATTTAACACTTTTGAGCCAGAATTAACATTTAGAGAACTTGGCATAAAGCTGGTGATCTCTAAGTGTTTGTAGAACAATGCGAAGATGCTCAGCATGTGCTTCCTCATTCTTGGAGTAGATCAGAATGTCGTCGGTGAAGACCACGACAAACTTGTCAAGATAGGGCATAAAGACGGAATTCATGAGGTACATGAAATAAGCAGGTGCGTTTGTAAGCCCAAAGGACATGACCAAGTACTCATATAATCCATATCTGGTAGAGAAAGCTGTTTTCAGAATATCACAAGGACGGATCTTGATTTGGTGGTACCCAGAACGAAGATCGATTTTTGAGAAGATTTTAGCACCAGCTAGCTGATAAAAAAGAATGTCAATGAGGGGTAAGGGGTATTTGTTCTTGATAGTTACCGCATTGAGAGGTCGGTAGTCCACACACAACCTCAAACTCTTGTCCTTCTTTTTAGCAAAGAGGGCAGAACATCCCCAGGGTGAGGTGCTAGGTCGGATAAAGCCTTTCTCAAGTAATTCATGCAACTGCTTTTTCAATTTGGCCAACTCTATGGGTGACATTCTATACGGTCGTTTGGATATAGGGGCAGTGCCAGGTTGAATGCTCAATCACGAATTCGATATCTCGGTCAGGTGGCATGCCTGGCAAGTCCTCTAGGAAAGACATCAGGGAACTCGCAAACCACTGGAATATCCTCCACTCGAAGTTCGGCCAGAGAAAATATATGGAAGCTCGTGTAGACTTTGTGCGGCAGATAGAGATTAGTGCGGCCTAAGAGTGGTGAGTGAATCTCAACTACCCTCTCGGGAATGTCGAGCACGACCCAGTGTTTAGTCATCCAATCCATTTCCAAAATGATATCCATTCCATCCAATCCCACACTAATAAAATCAGTTTTAAACAACTTGCTGCCCATAACTAGTAGTACTCGATTTGACCTTTGATTGGTTGAGACTTTTCCGCCAGGTGTGGTGATTAAGTAGGGGGTGGCGGTTTGGGTGAGGTTTAGCCTACTCTTGGTGCAAAACCTCGTACTGATAAAGCTATGTGTTGCACCCGAATCAAACAGTATAACAGCGGGATGATTGTGGACATAGAAAGTACCCGTCATGACTGGCGCTCCCTCAGGTAGTTCTGCAAGGGTGGTGAAGTTGATCCTCCCTTGACGGACCTGCACCGTCTACTTCCTTCCTTTGCCTTGGTTCTGCTGCCGGTTCTGGGGACAGTCTCGGATGTAGTGCCTGGTCTTTCCGCACTTGTAACAGGCATTCCCATTGGTGGGGCGAGCGGAAACCTGGTTATTAGCTCGTGGAGCAGTGGGCTATTGCGGGGCGGGAAAACGGTTCTGTGCCTGCTGAGGTGGCCTGATCACCCAACGTCCTTGCTAGCCGGGCCTCTGAGGGTTGGGAGTGGGGTTACTCTGTACAATCTTGTACCTTTGATTCTGCGATCCACCCTGTGTCAAGGGCGCCTTCCTCTTCTTCTCGGCCTGAATGGCTGCCATAGCATCTTCTTGCGTGATGGCCAAGTTCACAAGTTCATTGTACGTGGCAGTCCTGGTGGTGTTCAGACGTTCCCTGAGCTTAGCACTAAGGCCTCTGCGGAAATGCTCCATCTTTTTCTGATCTGTGTCAGCATGAGAGCCTGCATACTGGCAGAGATTGTTGAAGGTCTGGGCATACTGGGACACAGACCTGTGGCCTTGGGTTAGAGCCAGGAACTCGTTGAGCTTTCTCTCAATCAAACCCTCAGGGATATGGTGATCTCTGAAGGCGGTCTTGAAATCAGTCCAGGTTATCATAGTATTTTCTGGGAGAGTGGCCAAATGATTTTCCCTACCAAATCGAGGCGGGTCCACGGAGCAGCTGTGCGGCGAACCTAGCTTTTTTCTCCTCTGAACACAGGAGTGCGAGAACTGAGAACTTGGATTCCACCGCACGAATCCAGGCATCAGCGATTAGCGGCTCGGTGGCTTCATGGAAGGTCGGTGGCTGGGTACTCAGAAAGTGTTCATAGCGAGCAACATGGGGCTGAGCATCATGGTGTCCCCCTGGGCGTTGTTGCATCATTTGACGCTGCACATTTAGCATCTCCCGCATCATTTCAATTTGGGTGGCGAAAAACGCCTCCATCGGATTCTGCGGGGGCTGCGGCAGTGGTTGCTGGTTGGCTTGGGCTCCACTGTTTTGCCCAGTGGTGAAGTTGGTACGGCGGGTCGAGTCAACCATCTGCAAAAGTGTTACTCATCAGCCACATGATCATAAAACTCGTATACAAGGTAAACAAGGCAATCATGCGCGAAAACAGTAAACATCCATCGCAGAATTTTTCTGATCAGGAAGACTGTCAGAGGAGAAAATTCATATCTCCGTGGTTTCTCATCCAAAAATTATGAATTTTTGCCAGAAGCTATAAAATTAGTGTGCTATAACTTTCGTATATAACTCCAGGTCAGATTTGAACTCTAGCTAGGGCGAAAAATTCAGAATTTGCGTTTCTGTCGCTTCTGTTTTCAAAATGGCCGAGGCTCACTAAAACGTGCGTAACTCTCTCAATTCTCAACCAATTGAGCTGAAATGTTACGAGCATCACCATTATGAAATTCCTTACAACTTTGGTATTCAACATTCATCCCATAAATGAAGCATGCATGCATTAAAAATTCAAACCAGATTCAGCTGCAGAGTTTAGCTGTTACAACCATATCGAATCGACAAACTCTAGGGTCAACTCCTACCCTAAGTTACATCATGGTCAAGCTGCACAAAAGACATACTCAACTCAAAGCTAGCCTATTACATCACTGTCCAAAAGTAGGCTACGCTGAGGAGTAATACTGCCAACAACCTAGAAGTCGTCGAGGTTGTTAACCGAATCCACACTCTCGAGGGGGGAACCGGGGGCTACGGTGGAGGCGTCATGTCACTAAGGGTATCCACTCCGGACATACCCTGTACCTCCTCTGGGTCTATCTCTATCTCCATGTGCTCCTCCTCCTCATCTGCCATCTCCACGTCCTGCTCTAGAGGAACCTGCTGCTAAAGTATCCCTGTGTGCTGGTGAGCGTCCTCAATGTCAAGGTGGAGGTCGTGAACCTCGTCCTCTAGCTCTCCCACACGGTCAAGGAGCCCAACCCGCTCGTTGTGAAGCGAGTCTATCTCCTCCTGCATCGTCTCGATCTAGCCTAGGTGGGTAGCATGCTCCTCCTGCATCTCGGCTATCTGTGCCAAGTGTGTCTCTCGCTCCTGCTGAATGGTAGTGACATGTCCAAGCAAGTCTCCAATCTGAGCCTGGAAGTTGGCCATAACCATGTCTGTGTCGGTAGCCTCCATGGTGAGAGTAGTGTAGTCGTACTGAAGCTGTCGGAGGGACCGGTAAGAAGCCATACCAAACTCAGCTGTGTTACCCAGCCCTCCCTGAAGTAATGCTCGAAGCCTGGAAAACGCAGTCACACACCGTGCTAGTCCCTCAGCGGTCGGAACAGCACCAGTCCACTCCACAACCGCCCTCACGTGAGCTCGATGGTCCAACCAAGCCGGGTCGTCAGGCTGGGTGGTAGGAAGCAACCCAAGTGGGGAAGTCATCACCTCCACGGCGCGAAAGTCACAAAAGACGTTCAGCACCTGCAAGGCAGCTGACTCCACGGTGTCGGCTAGCCGGTGGCCTATCACCTCAGCGTCGAACAGAGGCCACTCGGGGTGGTGAGGGTGAGGTGGCACGTAAACCCTGGTCTAGGCCATACACTCATTTTGAATAGAGCACACAACCCTTAGCATAACTCGTGATGCGGCATCATGCACACGTCTCGAATGTGGCGAACAACCAGGATGATAGGCTCATTGGAATTAGAACCATACCATCAGGACCTTGCGCACATTTCAAAACATGTGGGCGACTCATACACAACCGTAATGATAAGTTCCTTGGAATGGATATCCTATCACCCTTTGTCCACGCGGGGCACGGGAACCAGCGCACGTATAAAACACGTGGGCAAGGGTGTGCTGGGCAAGTTAGTCAAATATACCATAATTAGCAAGCCACCTGAAACAACCCGAAATTCCCTCTAGGGCTCCACGGTCTTGTTAATCCTTAGCGATCCAACGAGTTTTCGCAAAGCACTAGTTGGCCAAGTTTTATTCCAAAAACAAGTGTATTGGGACCCTGTGAATCTCTGGTGCATGACTTTTCGCTCTGATACCAGCAGTGGCAGAACTGCCCAAATTAATCCGGCTTAAGTGCGCTAACCTTCCATTGGTCGTCACGCAATTAAATCGGAGTAATCTGACAGTCTGTCGGGTCGAGCCCGATGCAACCACGAACAGTTACCTCGATCGAAACAAGTCATACAAATACCCACTCGAAGGCGGGTCCCAGAGATTACAACAATTCACGAGTATTAAATAGGTCCCACTTGAGGTATTTTATTACAAACCAAGTTCAAATGCATAAAGTAACAATTGTCTCAGAGTTTTGAAAAGTAGCGGAAATAAACTATTTATTCGAAAGCGGTAGTAACATCACGTGAAGCCGTCGTGACGTCACTCAGAAGCATCTTCGTCCCACACGACAGTCCAGCCAGGAGGAAGGGTGGTTGGCCAGGTAAGACCTGCAACCATCTCCTCAAGAGCACTACCTGAAAACAATTCAACAAGCAAGGCTGAGTATACTAATACTCAGCAAGACTTACCAACAGGTGAAAACTACATCACCGACTCCTAGACATGCAAGGCTTTTGGCTGGTGGGTTTGTTTTGTCAAAAAGCAACTAAGAGTGGATCCTTACTTTCAATATTTTAGCCTCAAGTTTTAGTTGCGTTAACCTTCCTAGGTAAGCACCATACGAACCAAGCAAGTTAAGCAAGCAATTAAGCAAGCATCAAGTTTATCATCATCGTCATCTTTCACTTCTTACTCAATGCGGCACAGAGGTTAAGTAGTCTCATTAGCTGCGAGAAACAGACAGTTCGAACCGATTTCTTAACCTTGCAAGGTGGACCTAAACACACGGATCATCGCACTCAGCCAAAGGCTAGCGCTACCAGGTAGTTCCCATCGATTCACCAGTCGCGTCCAGGACCAAACTCCCCCCTGGAATACGAGGTCTAAGGCCGGCCGAACCGAACAGTTAAGCCCCTGGTACCCACATGTTCGAAGCATGGGGAACAAGTTCCAGGAAAAAGTAGAAAAAAGTCCGCACCCTGAAGTCATGTAGGTACTAAACTTACCGACCCCATAGAATCGACAAGTGCTTAGTACGTTCAAAAACTTAACCAGCAGTACCGTACCTTTCGACCTTAACCAATTTTAGCATACGCGGACGGGGCATCTAGATGACAAAAATCTCCGCCCGTCATCCTTATGATTCCAACATAAGTAAAGCAGTTGATTCCTATATCTCGCGAGTGACAGGAAATCACTTGACTTTTACCGGGTCCTTATAGCATGGCAGCTATCGACCTATCATACTAGTATTGCAAGGCATAGGTACATAGGATCATGCAACTAAGGTTTCAATTCAATTTGAGGACCCGGTGTGTCCAAGGACCGGTGGATGGTCGCTTCCTGGTGTGATGAGTGATTGACAACGTGGTGTGGATTGACGTTTCCCTTGGCTCAAGTATTGCAGGTGTAGGATGCGGCTTGATTGCATTGGTGCAGGTGAAGAACAGGCGCGAAAGGTCTTAGCCATGGCGGCCTCCGAGGTGCGGAGAGACAAGTAGACTTGGTTCGAGGGACCCGGTGGCCGGTGGATCAAGTGCGGTTCACATGCTGGCAAGAACGAGCAAGGGGACGTGGTTCCGGTGCGAGGTAGCGGCTCACAACCGAAGCTCGTACGCGGACGAGAAGCCGGCGCAAGGTGGCGGCTAACAACCGAAGTTTGCGCGCGGGGTTTGGTGATTTGGCCACAAAATCATCGGTGGACGGTTTCCCTTGGTTTGGGCATCAAAACCAAGGACCGAGGACTCGACGTGGCGGAGATGGGCTGCTGGGCCGTGTGTGGCTGGCAGGGGTGGTTTAACCGCCCCCCAGGGCCGGTTTAACCGCCCCCCTGGGCTGGCCCAAAACCGACGTCGAGGAGCTTCGATCCGGAGGACACGCGGCGTGACTGCAAGGCTTGCGTCGGAGGGAAGCTAGCTTGCAGTGGAAGGTGCCCGAGCCGGAAAATATCTGAGAACAAAATGTCAAATTTGCCCCTGAGGGGTATGTATCACTTAGGGGTAGTTTAGTCTTTAGAGCACCACCACTTGGACTACTAATAGCCCCTCCCAGGGCTGGTGGCTGCTATCTCTTTGGTTATTCTCTAGTTATCTCTTTAGTTTTTCCTTTGAACTAGTTTTCCCCTTCATCCCCTCCACCTAGAACTATTTCGAATCATTCCTAGTTTGTATAGGTGAATTCATGGTTATGTGATGGAGTTTGTGCTGCTCATCTTTGTGCCATGATTTGATTTCCCGAGCTCCCTTTTCTTTTTCTATTTTCGTGGGTATTTTCGGAGCTATTTTTGGGGGATTTTCGTTCTTCTTGTTCTAGGGCATTTTCTCTCGGATTTCTTTGGGGGATTCACGTATGAGTGCCTTGTGCCTCTTTTGCTGGTGATCCTTTGCCCCCAAACGCCGAGAATCGCTCTGGATTTGAGATTTTCGGGATGAACTCGAGGTCATGGTGTTCTTCGCGAGATCTGCGATTCCGGGAGTTGTACTGAGTTAGAGGCCGAGATCTTTTGGGAAAACACTCCACTGGAGGTCTAGATCATCTGACCAAAATCTCGCCTCAAGAGCTCAAGCGGTTTGGGAGATCCACCTTTGGTTTGACTTTTTCCCGAGCCTCCCAGGCCTGGGCGGTTTAACCGCCCCCCTGACCCGGTTTAACCGCCCCCCCTGGGTGTGTTGGATCGAGTCGTGTTTCGGGTCGTTTTGGTGTTTGTTTCGATTGATTCGAGTTCCGCTGCTTGTTTCTTGTTCCTAGGGTCAGTAGCTTGACAGTGGCTACGTGAGTTTGGCAAGATTGCTCTCGGAGGTTTCGAAGTTGTTTTGGGAGAATAGCCGGATCGGTTGGAAAAATTTTTATCGGCTCCCATTCACTCCCCCCTCTCTGGTCGCCGTTTCGGTCCTTCAATTGGTATCAGAGCCGGTTACGGGTCTTTGCGACTCTAACCAGTCTAAGATCCAAAGATGGCGTACCAAGATCGGGGTTCCGGGCCTCCGCACTTCGATGGGAAGAACTACCCGAACTGGGTTGCGTGTATGGGCGCTTTCTTGCGAGGCAAAGGAAAGTTGCTGTGGGATGTGACGAAAGATGAAAACTATGTCAATCCCACCAACTTAGATGCCCAGGATGCAAAGGATAAGTTTGAGGCGAATGCTAGAGTTGTTGACTACTTGTTCCGTGCTTTGTCTGCCGAGGAGTTTGAGCGTGTTTTGGGCGAGGACCTAGCTAGCCAGATCTGCAGAAGCTCAAGGTAGCCCACGGTGGTGATAGCCATGTCAAGGCTAGGCTTTTCTCGATGTATAGGAGAGAATATGAGAATTTCGCTCATTTGCCTGGAGAGTCGGTTGATGCTTTGTTTCAGTGTTTCACTTCTATTGTCAACAACATGAAAGCCAACATTACCGTACTCCCATACTCGGATCATGACCGAGCTATCAAGCTCCTGCAAGCACTTGATAGATCCGTGTGGGGTGCCAAGGTTGAGGCGATCATGGAGTCGGCAAAGTATGAAACTTTGTCTGTCGATGAGCTTTTCTCGAAGTTGAAGTCTTCTGAGGTGGACAGACAGTTGCTTGCCAAGGCTAAGAGTCCGACTGATCCTCATAGTCTGGCTCTAGTCGGTGGTTCTGGATATGGACATGCTAACACTCCTAGACACTTTGCTTTGTCTTCTCTTGTGTCTCTTCCAGATGAAGAATATGAGGTGCTGAGCGAGGAGGATCTCGCGTTGCTCACGAGGAGGTTCGAGCGGATGTACCAGAACCGGAAGGGTTCGAGGCGTGCCGGGAGTACGTGCTACAGATGCGGGAAGATGGGCCACTTCATCGCCGAGTGCCCCGAGGAGATCAAGAACGACTACAACCGCAAGCACCGCCCGCGAGACGACCACAAGCACCGTCCCAAGGACGAGTACCGCTCCAAGCACAAGAACAAGGACGAGAGAAGATCGAAGAACAAGCACGGTGGACACAAGAAGAACCGATCTCGAGCGATGGTGGCAGATGCGAGCGACATCGACACAAGCTCCACCAACACGTCGTCAAGCTCAAGCAGTGAAGATGAAGACCGCGGCCACCGCAAGGAGAAGAAGAGCTTGAACCGCAACTTCAACGGCATCTCCTTCACCGCCGTCGACTACTGCACCATGGCGCACGACTCCGTGAAGAGCAAGGACGACTCCGACTCCGACTCCGAGGATGAGGTATTGACCGATCCCACCTCTTTGCGTCAGGAGATTGCTAGATTAGAGCAGTTGGTCGATAACCGCGATGATGTGCTTAGGAAGACCAACAAGGAGAAGAGGGAGTTTAGGTCTTTGCTAGGAGAGTCCAAGGATAGAGTGGCTGAGCTTGAGACCTTGCTTTCTGAGACTGGAAAGAAGGCTATGGAGTTTGAGTCCTTGCTTTGCGAGTCTAGGGAGAGAGCAGCTAAGCTTGAGTCTGAAATTGCTGTGTTGAAGGATGCTCCTCTTGTGTCTGATGAAGTTGAATGCTCTTTCTGTGATGTGCATATTGCTGATTTGGTTGTGCTTAAGGAGAAACACATGACTTGCTTGGATGAACTAGAGGGTGCTAGGGTTGAGCTTGCGGAGTTGAAGTCTAGATCATCTTTGCTAGGTGCTTGTACTTCTTGTCCTACTTTGCATGCTCAGTTACTTGAATCACGCACCATGATTAGTTCACTTGAAGCACAACTGAAATCTCCCATTGCAAATTCATGTTCTGCTTGTGATGTTGTTGCATTGAAGAATGTTGAGTAGAGCAGTGTGTGAATCGCTTGCAAGATGAGAATGATGAGCTGAGACAGTGTTTGGGTTGGTTGTCGGGTCGCGAGCCTCAGCTTAAGATGTTGATTGCTGGTTTTAAGAGAGCTGATGGTCGTGGTCTTGGTTCTGAGAAGGTTGGTGAGACCAGTGGTGAGAGAGAGAACCTGTGAGTTCCACCACAAACATTCCCACAAACCCACCAAAAGCCATTCTCAAGAACACCTTCACACCCAAACCAAACCACCTGCTAAACAAGCTTGACACCACTCCAGATCCTCCCAAGTTTCCACCAAAGACAGATAACTTTCAGAGGAGAGTGACCTTTGTGAGGAGTGGGGTTTACCAGCCGAGAGAGAGGGCACAGCCGAGAGAAAGCCCAAAGCCAAAGCCAGTCCGCTTCCATTGTGAGCATTGTGGGAGGGATGGACACCTTGAGGAGTTCTGTTGGAGGAAGAAGAGGGAGGTGAGAAGAGAGAAGGAGGTGGGGAACAGGGACAGGTACTACTCTTCTCGTAGTGTGCCTGTGTCTCGTTCACCCTGGCCGAGAGGCGACGCCTTTGTGCGCACAGTTCCTGTGGTTGCCAGTCGTGGTGTTTCAGCTGTTCGTGAGTTTGCTAGGCGGCCTCCGTTTTGTGGTCAGTTTGGTTCAGGGAGGTTCGACCATAGCTTTGAGGCTAGGAGAGAGAGTCTAGGCCACGTTTTTCCCCGCGTGGTGCTAGAGGTCCGATGGTGAGAGACGAGAGGGTTTCACGTGGTAGAGTCGATTTTGCTAACCCCTCTTTTGAGCAGATGGCCCGACACTGGTTTGACTCGTTTTGTGCTAACCCCAGTGTCGAGTCATTCGCTCATTCTCGTTCTCGGTTCTGATTGTGCAGGTGGGAGGCTTGGAGAACTTTTGGTTGATGGATTCTGGCTGCTCGAGACACATGACAGGTAATGGGAAGTGGTTCTCCAGCCTCACCCCGGTGGTGTCCAGGCAGTACATCACTTTCGGGGATAAGGGTAGAGGTAGAGTGTTGTCTGAGGGTGCTATTCAGGTGAGCGATACTTTCATGCTGAAGCGGGTTGCTCTTGTCAAGAATCTTGGTTTCAATTTGCTCTCAGTTTCTCAGCTTCTTGATGAGGGTTATGAGGTTCGATTTAAGCGTGGTGATTCTAAAATTCTTGATTCTCGAGGTGACCTTGTGTGTATGATCATTCCCGAGGGACAGATTTTTCGTGCTGATTTTTCTCGATCTTTTGGTCCTTCACGGTGTTTGATCGCTGGTACTTCTTCTGAGCTTTGGAAGTGGCATAGGAGATTGGGTCATGTGAGCTTTGATCTACTCACACGCTTGAGTGCTCTTGACCTTATCCGAGGATTGCCCAAGCTCAAGTTCGAGAAAGATTTGGTTTGTGCACCTTGTAGGCATGGTAAAATGGTTAGTGCTTCCCACCCACCTTTGACAGATGTTATGACTGAGCGTCCAGGGGAGCTTTTGCACATGGACTTGGTTGGCCCCGCTCGCGTTCGTTCAGTTGGTGGGAAGTGGTATGTTCTTGTGGTTGTGGATGACTTTTCTCGGTATGCTTGGGTGTTCTTTCTGGCGTCGAAGGATGAGACATTTGATTTTGTTCGAGATCTGATTTTGAGGTTGAAAAACGAGAGTAATGGTGGTGCCATGAGAGCTATACGTAGCGACAATGGTACAAAATTTAAGAACACTCGTTTTGATGCCTTCTGTCGTGATCTTGGTCTCGAACATCAATACTCTTCGCCATATGTTGCTTGTCAGAATGGTGTTGTTGAGAGGAAAAATCGAACACTTTGTGAAATGGCTAGGACGATGCTAGATGAGCATAGGACTCCTAGGAAGTATTGGGCAGAAGCGGTGAATCTCGTTCGATGGATGGAATTTTTCTTGGTTATGCTAATCATTCTCGAGCATATCGTGTGCTCAATCTTGAGACTAACCAAATCATGGAGACTTGCGAAGTCACCTTCGACGAGACCATTCCGTGTAGCTCTTCTGCTTTTGAGTGTGCAGGTGATGATGGTTTGGGACAGCACATCTTTGAGGAAGAACAGCCTGATGATGAAGAAGATGAAGAGTTTCATGCACCGTGTGGAGATCGTGTACCTTCTACTTCCACTACTACCATGACGTTCGATGACGGCCCCTCTGCTACACCTTCGTCGAGTCGCGCTCCAGATCGAGTTCAAGTGGAAGCTGATGTTGAGGGGGAGGCAATCTCGAGGCGAGAAGCTCCCAGGCTGGTACAGAGGGATCATCCACCTTCGAAGATCATCAGGAACTTGGATGAACGTACTACACGGTCGAGGTCACAGAACATCTCTCATTATGCTCATTCTGCTTTTGTCGCGTCTTTTGAGCCCAAAAATGTTGGACACGCTTTATCTGATTCTGATTGGGTCAATGCCATGCATGAAGAGCTTGAAAACTTTGAGAGAAATCAGGTGTGGAAGTTAGTAGAACCACCTCCAAATTGTCATTCTATAGGAACCAAGTGGGTGTTCAAGAACAAGAGGGATGAGAGTGGTGAGATTGTGAGAAACAAAGCGAGGTTGGTTGCTCAGGGGTTTTCGCAGCAGGAGGGGATAGATTATGAGGAGACATTTGCTCCTGTTGCCTGTTTGGAGGCAATTCGGATCCTTCTAGCATTTGCAGTTGCTAAAAGGTTCAAATTGTACCAAATGGACGTGAAGAGTGCCTTCTTGAATGGGGTGATTGAGGAAGAAGTGTATGTGAGGCAGCCCCCGGGTTTTGAGAGTGAGAGATACCCACACCGATTGTACAAACTCCACCGAGCTTTATATGGCCTAAAGCAAGCACCCAGAGCGTGGCATGGTAGGTTGAGAGGGTTCTTGCTTAGCAAGGGGTTTGTGATGGGAAAGATTGATAAAATGCTCTTCTTGTTGAGAAATGGCAATGATCTTTTAATCGTTCAGATTTACGTGGATGATATCATTTTTGGTGGCTCTTCTCATGATCTTGTTGCCAAGTTTGCAGACGATATGAGCAGGGAATTTGAGATGTCGATGATGGGAGAGTTGCAGTTCTTTCTCGGGCTGCAGATCAAGCAAACCAAGGATGGGACATTCGTGCACCAAAGCAAGTACACCAAGGACATTCTCAAGAAATTCGACATGAGCGACTCCAAACCGATGACTACGCCGATGAGTACGACCACAGCTTTGGATGCGGATGAGGACGGAGAACCAGTGGACCAGAAGGAGTACCGGAGCATGATCGGCTCCCTCCTCTACTTGACGGCGACAAGGCAGGGCATACAGTTCAGCGTGTGTCTGTGCGCTCGTTTTCAGGCTTCACCGAGGACTTCACATCGTCAGGCCGTCAAGAGGATTTTCAGGTATCTCAAGTTTACTCCTGAGCTGGGTCTTTGGTATTCTGCCGATTCCACTCTTGCACTTCATGGTTTTTCTGATGCGGATTTTGCTGGATGTCGTGTTGATCGCAAGTCTACTTCTGGTCAGTGTCAGTTTCTTGGTTTGTCTCTTGTGTCTTGGTCTTCTCGCAAGCAGTCTAGTGTAGCCCAATCCACCACAGAGGCCAAATATGTTGCTGCTGCTAGCTGCTGTTCTCAGTTGCTTTGGATCACTTACACCTTGAGAGATTTTGGCTTAGACATGTCCCATGTTCCACTTCTTTGTGATAGCACCAGTGCCATAAGCGTAGCAAAAAATCCCGTGCTTCATTCCAAAACCAAACACATAGAAGTGAGGTACCACTTTCTAAGAGATCATGTGGAGAAAGGAGATATTGAGCTTGCCCATGTTTCTACCCAAAACCAGCTTGCAGACATTTTCACTAAGCCACTTGACCAAGTTACCTTCACCCGCTTGCGAGGAGAACTTGGTGTGTGTGCAGTTTTCTGAGCTGAGTTTTGGAGGCTTCTCTTGTAGCATATGTATATTATTGTACCATCTTTGTATCTTGATGTACATTTTTCTTGCTTTTGTATCTTGATTTCATCTTTTGTATCATATCTTAGGATGAGCTTCTCCTATATGCAGTGATTGGTACAACTTGCTACAATTTAGAGTTTAGGCAGGCTGGCTAGGGATTGATTGTATGGATGGCTATGCTCTTGATGGTGTTGATATATATTCTATTGAGATAGTATATTTTTGAATTAAAATAACAAACTGAACTTAAATCCTTCACCCATGAGTAAATGCCTTTGCATGTCTTGTTTGAGCCGAAATGGCTATATCTTGCTTAAGATCATGCTAGGGTGTGATATTCCTTTCAATTGGGTCAAAGACCTTTGTCATTGTAAAGATTTGTGAAGGTTTGAGCGATTTCGAGTGTTTTTCGCACGCACAAGTTCACTTGTTCAGGGGGAGTTGCATCTTTGCAGGGGGAGTGCTTTGAGTATCCTGAAAATTGATTTGGAGATTTGTGACTTGTGCTTTGTGCTTTTGCTCTTTTGCCGATGGTGTTGAGCCCTTTCGCTTCTTCTTGAAGGGTCGGCGTTTCTGGAGCTTTCTCTTGCAGAGTGACTTCGTTCCTGGCTTGTTCTTGCTTTTAGTCACTTGCTTGAGTCTTGTTTTCGAATTCTTTTATATTTTCTTTATATCATTGGTTACTATGTGTGTGTTGTCAATGCACTCATCAAGGGGGAGATTGAGGACCCGGTGTGTCCAAGGACCGGTGGATGGTCGCTTCCTGGTGTGATGAGTGATTAACAACGTGGTGTGGATTGACGTTTCCCTTGGCTCAAGTATTGCAGGTGTAGGATGCGGCTTGATTGCATTGGTGCAGGTGAAGAACAGGCGCGAAAGGTCTTAGCCATGGCGGCCTCCGAGGTGCGGAGAGACAAGTAGGCTTGGTTCGAGGGACCCGGTGGCCGGTGGATCAAGTGCGGTTCACATGCTGGCAAGAACGAGCAAGGGGACGTGGTTCCGGTGCGAGGTAGCAGCTCACAACCGAAGCTCGTACGCGGACGAGAAGCCGGCGCAAGGTGGCGGCTAACAACCGAAATTTGCGCGCGGGGTTTGGTGATTTGGCCACAAAATCATCGGTGGACGGTTTCCCTTGGTTTGGGCCTCAAAACTAAGGACCGAGGACTCGACGTGGCGGAGATGGGCAGCTGGGCCGTGTGTGGCTGGCAGGGGCGGTTTAACCGCCCCCCAGGGCCGGTTTAACCGCCCCCCTGGGCTGGCCCAAAACCGACGTCGAGGAGCTTCGATCCGGAGGACACGCGGCGTGACTGCAAGGCTTGCGTCGGAGGGAAGCTAGCTTGCAGTGGAAGGTGCCCGAGCCGGAAAATATCTGAGAACAAAATGTCAAATTTGCCCCTGAGGAGTATGTATCACTTAGGGGTAGTTTAGTCTTTAGAGCACCACCACTTGGACTACTAATAGCCCCTCCCAGGGCTGGTGGCTGCTATCTCTTTGGTTATTCTCTAGTTATCTCTTTAGTTTTTCCTTTGAACTAGTTTTCCCCTTCATCCCCTCCACCTAGAACTATTTCGAATCATTCCTAGTTTGTATAGGTGAATTCATGGTTATGTGATTGAGTTTGTGCTGCTCATCTTTGTGCCATGATTTGATTTCCCGAGCTCCCTTTTCTTTTTCTATTTTCGTGGGTATTTTCGGAGCTATTTTTGGGGGATTTTCGTTCTTCTTGTTCTAGGGCGTTTTCTCTCGGATTTCTTTGGGGGATTCACGTATGAGTGCCTTGTGCCTCTTTTGCTGGTGATCCTATGCCCTCCAAACGCCGAGAATCGCTCTGGATTTGAGATTTTCGGGATGAACTCGAGGTCATGGTGTTCTTCGCGAGATCTGCGATTCCGGGAGTTGTACTGAGTTAGAGGCCGAGATCTTTTGGAAAAACACTCCACTGGAGGTCTAGATCATCTGACCAAAATCTCGCCTCAAGAGCTCAAGCGGTTTGGGAGATCCACCTTTGGTTTGACTTTTTCCCGAGCCTCCCAGGCCTGGGCGGTTTAACCGCCCCCCTGACCCGGTTTAACCGCCCCCCTGGGTGTGTTGGATCGAGTCGTGTTTCGGGTCGTTTTGGTGTTTGTTTCGATTGATTCGAGTTCCGCTGCTTGTTTCTTGTTCCTAGGGTCAGTAGCTTGACAGTGGCTACGTGATCTTGGCAAGATTGCTCTCGGAGGTTTCGGAGTTGTTTTGGGAGAATAGCCGGATCGGTTGGAAAGAATTTTTATAGGCTCCCATTCACTCCCCCCCCCCTCTTTGGTCGCCGTTTCGGTCCTTCACAATTCCTGAAACGTAAATGCGCAAGCAAACTTAACAAACATAGTTGCAAGAGTTGAAACATAGGACATGCTCCGGGGCTTGCCTTAATCCCGAGCTAAGTTAGTATTGACTCTTCCGAACTTGGTTCGGGTCTTGACTTGCTTGCGACGACGGCGTTCAACTTCTTCTCGGGTTGTCCTTCTTGCGCCGGGATCGGCTTGTGGCTTCCGTCGGCGAGAGTCGTTCCTATACGAGATGCAATGCATAAGAGAATGATGTTATATCTAGCATCGTGTTTCACACGATAAACCTGGGGTGTATTGATTGGCACATTCACCTGGACAAATTTTGTCTAACCTTTCTTTTCTTTAATTAAGTTTGTATTTACTCATAAAAGGAAACTTGGGTTTGCGATGGTGATTGTGTACACATCATGTTCTCAAGTTTGTTGTTAGCATTAAACAGCAAGGTGTGTGGTGGTGACATGTGATTAAATTATTTCATTAATTTAAACATGTGATGTCTTCTTTTATTTAGCCGTTTACACATCAAACTTTAACAGTTTATTCTGGTAGTTTGGTGTATTATCTTCATGTGAGAAAATTACAGTGTGCTGTCTATATCAACATGGATTTACTGACCAAAAACCAACTCAAAATCATTTATACATCTACCACAATAAATCAAACACTATCAGCACACTAACATCAATAATAAATCCTAGTAAATCACACTTTCATCGATTGGTACTTAGAAAATTGTCAGAACCTATACTAGTCTAGACAAGCTCACATGCCAAAGAGCAACTTAAAAAGATCAAAGGATCTTGCTGTTTGAATTAGCTAATTTTAAACTGTCATTAATTAAAAGAGCACGTTAGCCAGCTCGAACTAAGCTCTACTTTTTACCAGACATGCACCAAGACATTATAAATCTACTGTAAAACATTTGGGCTCATTAGTTGAACAGATTAAATATTAAAAATCATAGATCCAGATGTGAGCTGACAGATTAAATAAATCATAAATCAAAATCTATTCCGTAACTTGGTTCCAACTTTTTATAGGATCCTAAACATTTCATCAGCCACAACATACCCAAAAATTAGCACAAACAAAACAGTATATTTCAAACTATGCACAAATTTAAGTTCAGACGGATTTGAACTTAGTTTGAAATCTAAGCAGAAACCAACTATACATGCTTCTATAAAAGATAGATCTAAGCACAGGGAGCTCAACAAAATTGGGTTTGCATTTTTTTGATTTTTTGATGATTTTTAATCGATTTTTAAAATTTCAGGATTTCAAACCTAGATCTAAACAATCTATTTACAGCCAGGCCCTGGAACTTAGCAGAAAGAACCCTAGAAAGATTTTAATCGCTGCAATTGGGTCCCTAGGCGGTCCGGCGATCTGGGAACCACGATTCCAGCGAGGAGAGGCGACGGGGCTCGAGGGGAACATACTAGGGATGGGTAGGGGCTCACCATGGGCCAGTTTGATGTTGGAAGCGGGGTCGAAGGTGGTGTAGCGGTGGCGCTCGTCCTCGTCTCCGTCTCCGGCGACGGCGGGGCCTGAGAGGCTCGGGCAAGGGTGGAAAAGCTCGAGTGGGGAGTGGTGAGTGCGGTGGAGCACGCGAATGGTGGTGGCGCGGAGTGGAGCGGTGGGGTCACCGGCGAGGCAGCCTGGCGGCGAGGTGGAGCGCAGGCGGAGGGGGTGTGCGGCGTGGGCAGGCCACGCTTTTTATAGCGGCCGGGGCAAGGCTCGGACGGCAGTCCGGAGCAACGGAGCGACCACGTGGAGGCTCGGGCGGCGCGGACGCTTGGCGGCCACGGTGAGCCGGGCCATGGTCGGGCGCCGGTCGGGGCGCAGCCGCTGTAGCGTGCCTGTCCACGGCCGGTCGGGGGGCGCGGCGCGCAGCTCGGCCAGCAAGCTACGCGGCGCAGGCGGCGGCGTGCCGCGTGGCGCGCGAGCGGGAGCTCGCGTCGCGCCGGTCGGAACGGCGCGGGGAACAAAGCGGCTTGGTCGGGCACGGAGAAGGGACAGTGGCGACGGCATCGCGTCACGGTCGGGTCAGCGCGGCGACCGGCTGGGCCGCGGCGAGCTACGGCGTGCCGTGTGGCGCGCAGGGCAGGCAAAGTCGCGCGCGGTCGGAGGGCAGGGGGACAGGTGCTGCTGGTCCGGACGGTATCCTCACGCGGCATTGAAGACCGGCAGCCTCGACGTCCACGTCAGAAGGATCGCGACACGTGGCGGCAGCTGCGGTCGGCCTGGAACGCGCGGGCGCGAGCGCGCTCCTGGGCGCCGGCATTTCAACCAGCAGTTGCGGGGCGCGTGTTTGAATTGGTTTTTCTCCAAAAATTTGAACTGAGGTTCAAAATCTCCAAATACAAAAGTTGTGTCCCGTAGTGTAGGATACAACTTTTGTAAAGATCGACCATAGAAAAAGTCTATAGATCAACGGGAAATTTGAGGAGAAATCAGCGTGAACTCGAGTGTCAGCCTGTCGTGAACTTCTGTGTTTGACTGACTTTGACTGAGATTTGAGGTGCCTTCCACTAAAAATCTTGAAATGAGCCTATTGACAAAAATGTGTCCCACTAAAAACTGAACAACCTTTGTATTGGTCGATTTTCAAGTTCTTAAGTGAAAATTTGAATTCAAGCCATGCCATCCAAGGGATGTCAGAAATTCACCACGTGGCAAAGGGATTTAGATGAATTTTTCTTCAGTGAAATTCTAGGTGGGGCTTAATTACACCTAATTAGGCTAAGACACAAGGTTTAGCAGGTGATTTAGTTAATTAAACACCAGATTGTCACATGGTTGGTCGGGGAGAGCAAGAGAAATGAATGAATGAGGGTGATGGGGTATTTATACCCAACCCCCAAAATATGACTGTTATGTGTATTTTGAAGGGGTACCGGATCATCCGGTGTAGCACCGGATCGTCCGGTCTGGTCAGGATCTGGACGAAAGACACTCTCAAACTTCCCAGGTCTGGATCATCCGATGTCAGGATCGAATCATCTGAATCCACTGAGTGGGTTTTGACCATATGGACCGGATCATCCGGTTGTGAAACCGGATCATCCGAATCCATGCAGTGCTAAACTACGTGGGGATTTGTGATGTGTGTCTCTCAAATATGTTCATCATCAAGAGAAAACTTTTGGCACCTTGAATCAATCAAATGCGTCATCCTTGATAGTACGGTGGTCCTAAACTCAATTTCAAACCGAAAATAAATTTAAATGCTTTCCATATAGCTCAACCACCGTATAATTTGAATTGGGGACCTTCTCTTCCTTTTCTTTTCACTTCTTTCATTTTATTCCTGTACACATTCTTATACAAGTGCATCATATCCCAAATTGTGATTGTCAAGAATCACCAAAATCATGTTAGGGCCTAGATGCACTTTAAGTTGGCGGCGCAAACGCACACCAAGATCCACCGCAAGTGCATGGATCATTGTAGCTCTTCCCTTAGAGTATTCCCCCAAGGTTTATCAATCCGTGGATCGACAGTGAACTACCTAGGGTTTTCTATCTAGTTGAACGGATATAATCCTAACATGAAGCATAGATTGCATATGAGGTCAAACTAGAGGGTGAGGTGAATATGAATATGAGATGAACAAGATGAACACATTACACCGGTCAACAAGAGGTAGCACGACATCCGGATAGCACAAACCTAGCCTAACGTCTTCTTGTTGCAACTCCGGCCAAAGTGATAACCAATCTACTCTTCCACCATGATAAAGAGTCATCTCTTAGTACTTTTTCGAAGACGTCCTCGAGGTGTGTTATTCATGCCAAAGGTTTCCCAAAGCTTTACCTCAAACGACCAAGGTACTCGCCTTCGACCCTACTCAACATTACACGTTCGTTCGACCTTTTCCCTCCCGTAAGCTGTCACTAAACAAGGGTAATCGGTGCCGACATCCCGTGCACTACCGCGATCATCCGCAAGACATAGACTAACCACCATGGTTAGATCTAATCCCACTAAGAACATATGAAGGCCTTTCACATATAGATGATTAAAAGCATGCATCAAAGTAGATCAAAGTAGAGAGGAATGATTAGATTAATATCACCATCGAATGTTGAATGTACAAATGCCTTGATGGATCCAAGGCATGGCTCCGGAACTCCACCATGGCTTCACCACGCAGGGCCAACCATGGCAGCTAGGGCATGGCCTAAGCCATCTCCTAGGCAATGTCGAGGACTAGCGGCGGCCGGCGGCTCCCTTCGGTGTGTCTTCCTCTATTCATCGACTTCTGGTGAATTCTGGTGAATGGATCTGAATGGTCTATCAATGGTATGACTTAGGGCGCCTAGGGGTTGTATATATACTCCTTGGGGATCCTTGGGGCATGCTCTTCCTTCCCATCCACGAAACCCTTGCTTAGGAGTTAAGCAAACTTGATTTCCATAAGATCTATCTCGTCCAGATTTTCGTGTTTCGCAGTCCTTCCTTTCTGAGGTCATATCTCCCACGTATGGACACCAAATAGGTCAATTCAGGAGTCTAAATTGTATAGCATGAAATTCTCTACAACTTTGGTATTCATGACTTTCCTTGGAAACGAAGTTAAGATCCCCAAAACCGCGTTGTAAGATAATCTGTCTGATTTCGGACTCCTCTGCGCAGCATGCATTTCGGGGGCCATATCTACTAGCTCCTTATTTCAAATCATGTGTTCCATAGGTCCAAATCGAAGAGCTCGACGATGCCAACAATTTTGGTATTCAGCATTTTGTCATTTGAGGCCGTTTCAGTCTCCGAATCTGTCTCGGAAGATCATGCTGTCCTGGGCTACGCGAATATCTCTAAGGTTGGCTTGATCTCGTGGATAACTTTCCAAATCTCCAATTCCTTCATGCTTAAGTCTCCCAAGCCCAATGTTCATTGAATGTGGACACCTAGGACAATGAGTTGGGCTATGAAAGCCCACATAGTCCATTAGTATGTCGGTGGGGCTTCCCCTTCTAGAATTGATTCCTTCGGGCTTGGTATTGGTATTTGGCATTGAATATAAATGCCCCAAATTGGGCCATTTTCCTGCAAAAACACAATATGCTCCAAAATATAACACACATGTGGAAACGGGGTTATTTCAGTGCCAAGTGGCAGGGTAAGTGTAAAGATTAGTCCAAAAACATAACCTAGATGGCACTAAAAGTGTGTCATTTAACAGCGCCAACAATCATCACACTATCAATGGCAAGATCAGGTTTAGAAGATTGTTCTTTGCTTTGAAACCTTGCATAGAGGGGTTCTTGAATGGTTGTAGGCCATACTTGGCAGTGGATAGCACTTTCTTGACAGGCAAGTTCAAGGGGCAGCTGGCTAGTGCTTGTGCTATTGACGGCCACAATTGGATGTATCCAGTATGTGTTGGGGTCTTTTGATTCTGAAACTAATGATAATTGGATTTGGCTCATGCAAAGGGTTAAAGAGGCTATTGGTTCACGTAGGGGGTTATCTATATGCACAAATGCTGGACAAGCAGTGATGGCTGGGGTAAAAGGTGTCTATCCTGAAGTAGAGCATAGGGAATGTATGCACAATTTAGTGACCAACTTCAAGAAAAAGTTTACTGGCCAAGTGTTTGATGACCACCTTTGGCTAGTAGCTTACTCATGGAACCCTTACCTATTTGAGAAGCATTGGGCTGCAATGGAACAAGCCAAGGTTGTTGCAACAACATATCTAAGGACTAATCACACTCGGTTATGGACTAGGAGTCAGTTCTCAACCATATCCAAGGTAGATTATGTGACCAACAACTTGGCTGAGTGCTTCAACAACTGGATCAAGGATCATAAATCCATGAATTTGGATGACTTACTTGACACGCTTAGGCAACTGCTTATGGTGAAGTGGAACCATAGGAGGAAAATCTCTAAACAGTTTGAAGGATTGATCTTGCCACAAATTATTAAGAATTTGAATGAGAAGAGCAGGGAGCTAGCCTTGGAGGTGGTTGAATGCTCAGAAGAAGTAGCTGAAGTGACTGCATTGGGAGGGAGTGGCTTTAGGTTTGTGGTAAACTTGCATGACAAGACATGTTCATGTAGACAATGGCAAGTTTCTGGCATTCCTTGCAAGCATCCTATAGCATTCATAACCTCGCTTAGTAATGCACCTCTAGACAAATATGTGGACATGTATTACTCTATCAAGAAATTTAGAGCTGCTTACGGTCTACTGATCCCAGCTATGGAAGACAAGTCACAATGGCCTAAATCTAGTCATGGCTTTTTCATGTATCCACCACTGTTAAAAGCTACGGCTGGTAGGAGGAAAAAAGAGAGGTACAAAGGTTGTACAGAGAAGAAAGGGACTACAAAACAGCATAAGTGTCCTATTTGCACTGGCTATGGTCATCATTGGCACACTTGCAAGAAGGGCAATCCAGAAGACATTGCAGCCATGATGGAAGTGAGGTACTAAATTGTGTATGCTACTGCATTTTCTTTCCTTGTTTCTTAAAATTAATACACTTGCCTTTTATGCTTATGTAGAGGGCCGCCAAAGAAGAAGGCAAAAACCACCAAAGCATTAACACAGGAAAGCATAGTCCCTTTTGGTGATGATGCACTGGCTTCCTCTATGTCTTTCCCACCAATGTTTACACTTTAACACAATGTGTTTATGCTCATATTAATGTGTTCACTTGCTGATTGAATTTCTTCTCACCGGTACACAAATAGTAGAACCTACCACTATGAGAAAAAGGCAAAGCTACATCAGAATCTGCAGGCTTAAGAAGGTAATATAGGCTTACAGTTGAGAATTGCCCTTTCTTTTCAAATTGCCATGGTTCTGAATTGTTTTTCCAATTTTGATGCATGTACATGTACAGATCATCTGGGAGCATAACTCAACCTCTACCTGCTACCAAGGCTACAGGGAAGAAGCTAGCTAAAGAAAAGGCAAAAAAATCAAAGCCCAAAGTGAAGAAGAAGACAACAAAGAAAGGAACGAACTTGGCTGTGTTATTTGACAGCCCTGCAATGGGCACAAGAAGCAAAAAAAAAAATGATCCTTCTAGTCCTGCTATGAGCACTAGAAGTAAAAGGAGGCTCAGTTTGTGAATTTGTTGTTGTTTGTGAACATGTATGTCAGGTCAAGCACTCTATGTGAACCTATTTGTGATCTGTTTGTAAACTTGATGTATTTGAACTTATTTGTGGTGTTAAAGTCTGTTATGTTCATGTGTAAGACATGCTGAAATGAGGAGAATTTGGTTCAAAATATGCTACTATATATTCACATATTCTATTTATGTGTCCAGATTGTTGAATTATCTTGAAAATATATAGCACACATGCTGCAGTTTTGTTTCCTAGCTTGACTGGTGTTTTTTTTTTTGGATCAAACGTGTTGTTTTTGTACATAGGGGTAATATTGTCTTTTCATGTGCCACTTAACACCCATTCTAACGGCAAGGCCAAATGAGGCATCCAAATTTTGATGAGGGCCAGATAGGTAAAAATGGAACTTTGAGGGCCAGATAAGGAAGCATGAACTTTGTGAGGGCCATACAGGGAATTCTCAGATATGAATCTGTAAAAATTGTAATGTCATTTATAAAAAAACCTAAGAGAGAATAAACCTGGCAAACTCTGCGCCGAAGAAGACGCAGACGCCTCCGTCTTCCTCGGCCGAAACCTTTAATCACCAATGATGAAACTTCACTGCCGCAAACCCTAGCTCCATCCTCTAACTAAGGCGAGCAAACTTATGCGTAGATCTATAAGTGAACTACCCTATATACAGCCGCAGATCGATTCCCGGCTCCTCTACCTCTCCAGCGCCGGAGCGGTCACCGTGGAGGAAGGGAGCCGTCGGAATCGACCTCGGCACCCGGTCACCCTTTCTGTCGTCTGCTCTCTCGTGTGGCCTCAGGAAGACACGCGAAGGGGTTCGAAATGTCTTTTTGTTTTTAGCCTGTTCAAAAGCTGATCCGCTGGGCTGCGGCTGCTTAGGCTGATTTGCAGTCGTTCGGTTGACCTAAAGCAGCTCCTCATCCCTCACCCGCGGTGAATCATATACATTGCTTCAGCAATGATAAGCAAACCGTCGACGAAGGCCAACCCACACGTGGGTATGTGATGAGTCCGGCCCAGGCAAGGATTAGATTATGGCAAGCCCGATGCACCGATTACGCAGTTTAGCATCGCACACCAGGTTAGACGACCCTCACGATCCGACTACGACGAGAAAGCTCGAAGCGCCAATGCAATCGCTGAACCGCAACTCTGGTGGCCCCCTTGGAGAAAGGCCCAAACACCCCAAAAGACTAGTCCGATAGGGGAAGGGTGGCTCTCCCTTTTAAGGTGGCTTCCTCCTCCCAAGCTAAGCAAGGTGGGATTATTCAGAGGCTCACACGGTCGCCGCCCGACTACAACTGGGCCACTCAGCCCATCTTTTTGCGTCTTTGCCAGCGGGTAATAGTGGAGGATGTCCTCATCATTCTCCCCTTCTTAACAAGGGCCCAGCTCTGATACCAAATGATGAGTCCGGCCCAGGCAAGGATTGGATTATGGCAAGCCCGATGCACCGATTACGCAGTTTAGCATCGCACACCAGGTTAGACGACCCTCACGATCCGACTACGACGAGCAAGCTCGAAGCGCCAATGCAATCGCTGAACCGCAACTCTGGTGGCCCCCTTGGGGAAAGGCCCAATCACCCCAAAAGACTAGTTCGATAGGGGAAGGGTGGCTCTCCCTTTTAAGGTGGCTTCCTCCTCCCAAGCTAAGCAAGGTGGGATTATTCAGAGGCTCACAAGGTCGCCGCCCGACTACGACTGGGCCACTCGGCCCATCTTGTTGCGTCTTTGCCAGCGGGTAATAGTGGAGGATGTCCTCATCAGTATGTCTATTTGTTTTCGGCCCAACTCGCAAAATCAGAACAACAACTACGGCTTGCTTCTTCCTCTTGTCGGTTTCGCAAGCAATCCCCAGCGCTGTCACGACAACGTCAATGTCGAAGGGGCGTGGGGTGGGCGGGGCGGCACGGCGGCGAGGTAGCCGCCGACCGCGGGGGTTGGTTGAGGTGGCGGAGCTTTAGGGTTTCAGGTTTCTGGGGTTGCGGGCTCGGTGGGGGCTCCAATGGCCGACGGATGTAGAGGAGATGGTCAGGGCGAAGGTAGGACCGACGGCGGTGGCGGGTTGGCCAGCGGAAGAGGCGAAGCGGCGCGGAAGCGCCGCCGGCCGGACAGGGCTGGACCCCCGGTGGGCGGCAGAGGCGGCGGGGAGTCAAAGTGACCTTCGACGGAGCCAGGGTTAGCGCGGCGGAGGCTAGCGGAGGCGAATCCCGCGGCGGGAGCCACCGCGGTCGAGGCTAGAGAGCTACGTTGCATACATACTCGGATATGGATACGGTAATGCGATACTCCGATACGCTGATCACCATTTTTCCAAAAACACAGATACGGAGATACGCGGATATATATATATAATAAAATAAAATTGTATACCAGTTTATTGATAATACCGCAACGTAATTGTAATTAATTAAGGAAAACATTTTAGTCTAGTGCGAAAGACCATTGTTAAATAATTTAATGATATAAAAATAGGTAGGTAAATGATAAGCCTGATTGCTGCTTGGTGGAGGCCGGACAGTATCAGACGAGTATCAAGTATTTTTGATACGAGGACGTTCGCAAGTATCCGTGCGCATCGTAGCTAGAGGGCGGCGCGGGGGAGACAGTGGCACGGCAGCGCCTTCGGGAAGAGTATTGATGCTATCACATTGACCTTTAGTAGTCACACTCATGATAAAAATATGTTAACTCAGGATGTACATGTGAATCTGTCAAGAACTAATTCCTTGTTTAATTTTCTTTACCTGCATAAGCATTACCCCTAATTCGTGAAAGGCTAATATAGGTTCTGGTTCTTGCTGTGATGGGTCTGTTGGTTTTTCTCTTTTTGTTAATACGCCTATGCTACAGTCCATAATCTCCGTCCCTTCAATTTCTAATTTTCTCCTGGTTGGTAAAAGAACGAATTGCATTCTGCTTTGGAAATTTTCTCTTGTTTGGTTGGAAGTTGAAGTTCTATGTACTTTTAGAAAAAATAGGTTTCTCTTCTTATTTGCGTGGAAGGTGATGCTGCCTACTTGTACATGAATTACACAAATACATGCTCGGTTCTGGTTTATAGTTTGCTGCAGAAAGCTGATAAGCTTCTGATAAATGTCTAGAAATTCCTTTTCAGAATGTTTAACTCAAAAGGTTTGTGCTTCTGAACTGGCAAAAAGGAGGATTACCAGATTAATATATAATTGTACAGTTTTTTTCCTTCAGATTGGAGTGGGGAGATAATGCAGTTCATGTGCACAGATTTGCATATACACGCTCATCAGTTGGTTGCTATTAAGGCGGGTGCCATGACTCGTGATGAACATGACAATATTCCATAATTTGAAGTTGGAGTAGTCTGAATTACTGTGCTCTGTGTTTGTTTGAAAGATTTGATAGGCTGCTGGTCGGCAACACACGAGGAGCAGCTAGATGCTTATATTAGACTGCAGGTGCCTTACTGTTAGTTTGTCTTGAAGAGTGTGAGTGGATTGCTAAAAACAGCATACTGGGAGTTTTTTTTGTGATTTGCTGTAGACTCTTCGGTCCTTATTATCATATCATAATTGCACAAATAACATCATAATTTTTTACTCTGTGATTTGTCGCAGGCTCTACGATCTAGGCCCACGACAACCGAACTCCTCGTCTCACTGCGTTCTCTCTCCTGGCGTGCCGCCGAGCCCAGAGCTCAAACACTTTCCCGCCGCACGGATCAAAACCCTAGCTCCGCCTCGGCGCCTCTCCCCTCCCGGCGAGGCGGCGGAGATGATACAGCTGCCACCTCCGCCGCAACACCCACCACCCTAGGGCGGTGGCGGTGGCGGGGAGTTCTACCGCGGACCCACCGATGCAGCAGCTATCAGCAGCGTCCTCCACCAACCTTACCCCTGAGTATGCGGCGCACCTGGGTCCCCCGCCGGAGCAGCAGCATCAGCCACCATACGACGGTAATAGCTAAACACCATACTCGTTTGTAGCGGCTCCATTTTAGAGAAGAGCAGCTAGATGCCTAGATTAGATTGCAGGTATTGCCTTACTGTTAGTTTGTCTTGAAGAGTGAGTGGATTGCTAAAAAAAGCATACGGGGAGTTTGTGATTTGCAGCAGACTCTTCGAAGAGAGTGGAATATCTCCAAGGAATTAACTATAGATAGAAGCGCTTGGAGATTAGCAATCAACGTGCGTGAACCGTGATCTTTGTTTCTTCTTTTGTTTACACCTAACCTTACCTCTACCCAGTGGCGGACCCAGGATTTGAACCTTGGGTAGTCCTAACCAAAAATTTCAGAACACAAAATGGTACAATACGGTATAATGTAATTGAAATTCGGTAACTGGCTAATATATTACAATATAGAAGGTTAAAGCATCCATAAAGGTCTTACATAAATAGAATATTACAATAACCGCCTAGTCTATTGCTTTTGCCTTACGCTTCCTCATGGGCATAAAAGTGTGAACAATGTCATCCTCGTCTACTTTAGAGAAAATGTCACGCTCAATAAAAGTGACCAAACAATTATTCAATAACCTGCCACTCATACGATTTCTGGTATTGCTCTTCACAAAATTCAATCCAGAGAATACCCTTTCCACACTTGCTGTTGCCACAGGAAGAATCAATGCCAACTTGATGATCAAGTACACCTTACTATAAAGATCGATTTTTTTTGTTTCAACCATCTTAACAGAGAGCTCGCCAAGGCTGTTTAGGCCTTGAAATCTATCATCCATTCTCACATCATGGATGTATGTATCAAGTTGAAGTTCAAGTTCTGTTATATCAACACTTTCAAAGCATTTGGGATAAAAACTTGCAAGTCGAAGTACTTTGTGTGCATCAAAAGAGGCAAAGGAATTGGACGGATTCAAAGCAGACATACAAACAAGCAACTCCATACTAACCTCATCAAAGCGATTCTCAAGCTCTTGATGAATTCTATCAATCACACCAATATACACTTCTCTTCTGTAGTGATCATCAATTGTTTGTTCCGGATAAAACCGACATGATCTTCCATGAGGCTCATATTTACCATCCATTGGAGGAATGTCAATGGAATATTTGGTGCAAAATGATATAACCTTTGCTAAGAAACCATCCCACCCATCAGACCTCATTTGTTGCATTTTTTTCGTTGCCAAACCAACAAGTGCCATTGCATTAACAATATCTTGGTCTCTCTTTTGCAATGAAAGAGACAACACATTGTGTATCCAAGAATGACAAGCATCAAGTGTGCATTGAAAACAAACTCAAATGACTCAAAAGTTGAAACCATAGCATGTATGTTTGGCCAATCATCCCTTTGTGTGGCATCCTTTCCAATAGCAATGAGCACATCTCGAATTGCTTTGCCTTCTTCTCTTTATGTTTCTGAAAAAGCAGGGCAATGTTTCCATTCTTCATGCCTCAACTATCTGATAACACATAAAAAAGGCAATTAATGACTGGATCTAACTTGCAGTTTCCAATTTCTAGCTAAGATCGAGTGGAGAGTGGAGACGGGAGAGGAAAGGATAGAATTCATACCTCTAAAATCCAGAAATTTTCGATTCCAATGGAGAGATGAGGGAGACACGGCGGTGGGCGGAGGGCCTCCTGGCGCCAGCGGCCTGGGTCTCAAGCGGCGGTCAGGCCATCAGGGCCTCAGCCCTCAGACGCCGGGCGGCGCGGCGATATGCTGGGCCGCGGCGAGGGGCGGTGCCGGACTGCCGGGTGGGGAGCAGCTGAGTCGGAGTCGGAGATGGAGGGCAGCGCCGGGTTGGAGGTCGAGCCGCGAACGTGACTGCGTGAGGGAGACAGTGCCGTTTCCTGGGCTAGGCCGGCTAGGGTTGCTCGTTTCCTTGTTGGGCCAATTTGGGCCAAAAAATAGAAGTAGTAAAAAAAATTTGGGCCAAATTTTAGGGTAGTCCTGGGCCTACCTAGACTACCCTTTGGGCCCGCCCCTGCCTCTACATCTAGTCTTGTGCCTTTCTTTGTTTTTCTTATCCTTGTTTCTTTTGGGTTTCATCTCTAGCCTACCCCAACTTGCTTAGGACAAAAGGCTATGTTGTCGTTGTCGTCGTCGTCGTCCTCGTCTTCGATCCTTATTATCATATTATAATTGCACAAATAACATCATAATTTTTTACCTTGTGCAGCATATGGTGACAATTTTGGTGCTAAAAGGATGCGGAAGCCTGTCCAGCGACGAACAGTGGACTACACAAGCAGTGTCGTCCGTTATGTTCAAGTAATATGGACTTTTCTTTGGCGATTCACAATGATACAAAGTTTAGTTAGAAGTGTTTCAGATTGTGATCCTTTATGGTTTATGTTTATTTGTTTGTGTTTATATCTTGTTCTGAATTGAGGTCTTTTACGGTACACAATACTACCTTGTACTACCGTTTGGAAAGAACTCGTATGTATTAAAAAAGGACCTATTTCGAAAGATTCGACGGCTAAAATTAATTCTGTTCTACCGGTTTTTTTACGGTAGTATGGGTAGTATTCATAGGTAGTATAGTATAGGGGCATGATTAGAAACAAAAAATGGAGGTGGCGGCGCGGGTCGGCAGCGGCCACGGGGAACGGAGGGCGCGAGCGCGGTGAAATGAACGCATGACGGACGGCTCGCACGCTACGGTCCAAATGAGTACAAATTACCTTTTTACCCATAGCAAAAAACCGATTATACTACCGTAATACCGGTACGTAGTATTGTGTACTGTAAAAGACCTCTCTGAATTTGCATTGCTTATCATTTGGTATCTGCAGATTTCTTCCCACCAGTAATGCTGATTTCCACTATGTGCATGAATGCAGGCTCGCATGTGGCAGCGGGACGCGACGGACAGATTTACATTGCAGCCAACTCCAGCTGCTGTGCTAGATGTACTTGCTCTGACTTGCAATTATATATTCAAAAGATGGATTGATAGTTGCACTAGAAATACTGATTGGTTTAAGCTTTAGAAGATAGTAGCTATGCTGTGATAAATACCTTTATATGTATGAAGCCATGAGAACATATGAAGAGAAAATACCTTCCAAAGCCATGATGATGTCCTGAACAGAATCCCTGCTGCGTCAAGTATTAGCTGCAAAAGGTGATTGTCTTTTCATGGCAGCAAATGCAGGACCCAAATAACAGACTTAAACAGCTTAGCAGCTACCATAATTAACTTTTTCAATGCTCAAAGAGACGCATCATCCATTGAAGCACAAATAGAGAGGAAAACTGAAATTTACTTCAACAAACTCAAAATGGCTCCAATTGCAAGCATCAGCGTGCATACTACTAATCGATGGAAATCGAGTCCTGTGCAGTGTACACGCTAGCAGACGGCAATAACCTTGACATGTCCATCAGGGTAAAAAAAAATCAGGAAATCGGTGACACGCAAGCAACAATGTACATACTACTAATCGATGGATCCAATTGCTAGCTAGGTTACCAGGACGGACATCAAGAAATACAATTGCCATGGACAGAACGACATGGCGATCTTCTTTGTCAGTCGGTCACACCAGAGTCCATTTAAAATTCAGCATTAAATGTGCATCTAGCATACAGCATATGCAAAGCTACTGTGCACCATATAATACTATAGGTTAAATAAAGAAGTTCATATTAGTGATCATCGTGCTCTAGGTTGTGCAAAATCCAGTTAGCCCTAATTAATCAAAGTTCTTGATAGAATTTGATGATTATTATTTCTTGTTATATATAATATTCTGAGAATTGTTATGGTTGCAGATGTTACCATCTGTTGCTTCCACAAGTTATGCTGCTAAATTTCTTCATTCTTCAATCAATAAGAACCGGTACTCTATCAATCGTGTCTTGGTAAGTACTGGGATACCCATCTATTTGCTTTCCCAATAGTCCAGATTGAACATTTCTGTTACATACTTGTATTTCTCAGAAAGTGCCTCCAAGGGATGGATCGCTGTTGGTTGTACTTACATAAATGATAAATCGTGTCAAGAAACTCCATTTTTCTTAATAATTTTTGTATTTTAATGCATTGACTTTTGTCAATTATGTGGCATAATCATCACTTAAGCATTCACATTTCGTATTTTCATCTGCTTGGAGTATAATACAAATTTATTTGTCGATAAAGTGGACCCCTACAGGCCGTCGGCTTATCACTGGATCACAAAGTGGTGAATTTACATTACTAGCAAAAGGGCACGTGCCACAGGCACGTGTTCTTTAAAAAAATTATTAAGTTACGTGAAAATCCTCTTAACACGTTTACTTCTTTTGTCAAGTAGTGTGTTGTACTGATGTCGCACATCAGGCTTAAATGTCACACGCACATTGCTATGGGACATAAGATTGAATTATATGTGAGACACTCACATAGTTACATTGGACACAGAGAAATTTGCATGCTAGGGATACATAAAAGCTTAGAAATAAAATAGATATATGTTAAAAAACACATGTTAGTGATAAAATCATCAACAAATTGTTGCTTTCCTACATGATCTTCTCACGAGCATACATTGTGCATTTATGATTCTTCTGTTCAGTGACGAAATGTAACTTTGCCATTCCAGTGAGTTCTTAGTATATTTGATGATGGTCTTCTACTACTTTCAGCTTGCATATATAATGCAGGACACATGTTTCAGAGCATTATTTAATCTGCAAAGTTCAGATCAGTCACACCTTAGTTCATGTAATTAACATCTTGTCTCCAAGAAAGTTCAAGCTGCCCACAGTTCTCTGTATTATAATCTAACTGTCAGAAGCTATCCATGCATACAATGATTGTAAAAAAATACTCAATTAATTGAAATGGGCTCGCTCAGTCTCACTCTGCATACACTTTCATATAAGCATTATATCAGACAAGTGGTGATATGAGAAACTTTGTCAAGGTGAGGGAAATAATAATGGTGCCATTATTCCACTGACCATAAGAAGGCAAAGAATGTTAGATTAGCAAAATAACCAAGTGAAAGTAATCGTAGCAGAGTTTGCAAACCTGGTGTTCGTGGCCTGCAATACCCACCTGCTGATGAAGACCGCCGAGCAAGCCTGCTTGTGATAAGAATGTCATCAACAGCTCTACATCAGCACACGTACGCACAACAGTTGCATGAAAATTCATAAGAAGATCATTAAGCTATGTATGGAAGGACAAATATGAAATTGCATCAGCCTGCACGTATGAATATATCATGTACTCACCTAGCAACCTGCAAAGTGCAAACACCAGCCTGCAAATGCTTTTTTACCTTCAAACACCATAGTGGTTAACTCACAAGTACTCACCTATCAACCTGCACGTATGAATATATCATGTACTCACCTAGCAACCTGCAAAGTGCAAACACCAGCCTGCAAATGTTTTTTTTTTTTTTACCTTCAAACACCATAGTGGTTAACTCACAAGTCTTAGATACAAAATACACATTCTAATAATCAAAAGCTTCCATGTATTTTACAGATTTGAAATGAAATTACGAGGTAGCTAGGAATCTACAAATAATTGATACTCTTGCAAGTAAATGAACATGTTCAATTTTCTAATACCCAAACAGTACATAAAGAACACATCAAGAACCAAAAATATTAACCGAGTATTCTTGTTGATACAGGCGGCTTGTGTAAGGTGTCAAGAGCCCTAAAAGCGCAATATCAACAGGCACCCTGACCAAGATCAGTAGCGTACAGCTCAAACTCTGCCTAGAAAATCTTCCCCCTCATCTGCACCAAAACAAAAACTCAGCTCACAACTATAGATTTGTAACTCGAAACCTTTCATACTCTGATCACTTAAGAACCACACACATGTTGCTTATTTTTCAAAACAAAATCAATTGGTTATTTTTGCAAAGATATAGTATATCTTAGGCAGTATATGTACCTGGTTGTGCTAATATTGCTAATAGTTACTCATAACTGGCAGCATTGGATCAGAAAGATCAGTCTAATAATGTGCTACTATGCAATGACAATGAAGCTACAAGGCACTGTGCATGGTAAAATTATTCAGAATGATTGTTGTAGGTGGTGTTTATGCAAACATGTAGGCGGAAAATATTTGAACCAAGAAAACCTTATCTGAAGTGAAGGGGGAATATTGAAAACCATACAGTAGCACCAGCACATTGGATAATTTCCTTTTGCGATGTATAGAAAATTATATATCGCAAAAGGAAATTATTTCTAGTATTGGATAGCCATAATAATGAAAATACATGCTCTCAAGTTATCTAATTAGTTAGCCCTAGGATAAGAGCAGATCATTTTTCGTTTACAATTTCCCAATCAGTAATCATTTTATATGGAAGATAAGACAGCTAGCATGGATACAATATAGTAAAGAGGTGGCTTATCAATATAGTAAAAGGGAAGCACATCTAGTCCTGCCATGTTCACGAAAAGAAAAACAGAATCAGTTTGGAGCCCATTGCTAACAAAAAAATCTCTTCAGCAAACATGATGTTGATTTGGAGCTGGATATCTTATGAAACAGTCATTTCCTAGAATATAGCAATAGATGATATATATTTACCTCTCAGAAATTTTCATTTCGAAGCTTGCTATTGGACCCTGACTGGAGCTTACCTGTTTTGAGCATATAGGAACTCGTTAGGTAAATAACCCTGAGAACTCGTTAGGTAAATATAGAATTAGATGCTACCTGACATCCAAGATCTCAAAGTCTCAAACTCCATTCGACATAAGAAACAACAATAAGTTGAGCCCTCCTCTACAAACAATGAAAATCATTTAGCAATGAAAATCATTCGAGCACCACAAAGATCTTTCCTGAGGACCCGGTGTGTCCGAGGACCGGTGGATGGTCGCTTCCTGGTGTGATGAGTGATTGACAACGTGGTGTGGATTGACGTCTCCCTTGGCTCAAGTATTGCAGGTGTAGAATGCGGCTTGGTTGCATTGGTGCAGGTGAAGAACAGGCGCGAAAGCTCTTAGCCATGGCGGCCTCCGAGGAGCGGAGAGACAAGTAGGCTTGGTTCGAGGGACCCGGTGGCCGGTGGATCAAGTGCGGTTCACATGCTGGCAAGAACGAGCAAGGGGACGTGGTTCCGGTGTGAGGTAGCGGCTCACAACCGAAGCTCGTACGCGGACGAGAAGCCGGCGCAAGGTGGCGGCTAACAACCGAAGTTTGCACGCGGGGTTTGGTGAATTGGCCACAAAATCATCGGTGGACGGTTTCCCTTGGTTTGGGCCTCAAAACCAAGGGCCGAGGACTCGACGTGGCGAAGATGGGCCACTGGCCTGTGGCATCAGCCAGGGGCGGTTTAACCCCCCCCCCCCCCAGGGGCGGTTTAACCGCCTCCCCCTGGGCCGGCCCAAAACTCGGCGTCGAGGAGCTTCGATCCGGAGGACACGCGGCGTGACTGCAAGGCTTGCGTCGGAGGGAACCTAGCTTGCAGCGGAAGGTGCCCGAGCCGGAAAATATCTGAGAACCAATTGTCAAATTTGCCCCTGAGGGGTGTGTATCACTTAGGGGTAGTTTAGTCTTTAGAGCACCACCACTTGGACTACTAATAGCCCCTCCCAGGGCTGGTGGCTGCGATCTCTTTGGTTATCTCTCTAGTTATCTCTTTAGTTTTTCCTTTGAACTAGTTTCCCCTTCATCCCCTCCACCTAGAACTACTTCGAATCTTTCTTAGTTTTGTATAGGTGAATTCATGGTTATGTGATGGAGTTTGTGCTGCTCATCTTTGTGCCATGATTTGATTTCCCGAGCTCCTTCTTCCTTTTCTATTTTCGTGGGTATTTTCGGAGCTATTTTTGGGGATTTTCGTTCTACTCTTTCTAGGGCGTTTTCTTTCGGATTTCTTTGGGGGATTCACGTATGAGTGCCTTGTGCCTCTTTTGCTGGTGATCCTTTACCCTCAAGCGCCGAGAATCGCTTTGGATTTGAG